>JAUMHH010012675.1:5389-25468 GCA_032359455.1 Chlamys rubida
TTAACTTTGTACATGTACATTGTTGACTACAGAGACACTTTGTTTAACTTTGTACATGTACATTGTTGACTACAGAGACACTTTGTTTAACTTTGTACATGTACATTGTTGACTACAGAGTTGACACTTTTCTAACATGTGTTGTTGACCAGGACAACATTTAACAAGTGCTGTATGTGTGCCTTGATTTGGTTAAACATAGGTTCACATGGGTGACTAATTATATGAAATAACATAAGATATATGTATTGTTTTCAGACTGATATAGAAAAATATAATTGTAAATTATAATCTGTTGGTCATTTAATATTTGGATCTGCTTTTGGTAGAAAACATTGATCCGTGGTATGCAAATTATAATTTATTATCAATGTTTTATTTAAAGAAACACAGAGTATCTACAGTAACATTTGTCATAGCAGTTAACCTGTTCTCATCCCGGGACCACGATATATCATAAATGATGTTAAGTTAAAGTATTGCATTTTGTGCCATACATTTTAGTATTATTTTCATGATTTTGTTAAATTTGAGGTAATTTCATATGTTTGTTAATCTGTGAACTAAGCATTTATGTTAAATTAATTAGTTAGAGCAAATGACCTGAAGATTTTGAACTTCTTCATCTCCTCTCTTTTCTCAAAGTAATGAAAAATGTAGCTGTATGCATAATATATACTGTAAAACCTTGTTATACTGCCACTGCATGTCTAGAGAAAATTTGGCATATTATAAAGAGGTTTGGCGATAATTTGAGGGAAATGTATAAAGGAATTCTTGAGAAAATAAGAAAAGGGGACATTGAAATATGTTGGAGGTAAACGAGGAGGCAGACGAAATGAGGGGCAGTATATCAAGGTTTCACTCTACGTCACAAATTAATTTTGTGATTATATGTACTGTAGTACATGTTTCTGTCACAACTACCACAGGTTTCAACACTGCTAGCCAGTGGTTTACCTCATACATAACAATGTCTTAACACAATACAGGATGATGTCACACTGTCATTGTTTAGGAGTGAAACAGAATATTCAACTCCTGATAATTAATTTATGATTTATATCTACTGTTTTGAGAAATTGAGAATTTACTTGCTATAATAGGGATGTTTATCAATTTCAAACTTTTGTTTGGGTGAATATTAAACAATTATGAATATATGGTTATAGGGACCCGTAAATGATGGAAGGTAAGAAAATCATCATGAGAGCATTGTGACATTACTGATGTCATAAAGAGAATGATAACCTGTGGTTTCTAAAAATAGTAGCACTAAGTCAGTACATGTATCACAAATCAACAACCTGTACACAATTATAATCTATTACAAACGAGGAATCAGGGAAAAAATATAATATCTAATGTAAATAATTATAATTGATCATAACAAGTTGGATATTCTGTATATATAATATTGAATTGTGCTAAAACATACATAAAGCAATTCACATGTGTACTGATGTTTGCTGTTGTAATTTTACAGGGTCAATTTTTTCATAATTATTAATAGTTATCATCGCTAACTCGTCCTATCAAAGAGTTGCTTTTGAGTATCGTATTCAGATGTCTGATGCTACTGTTGAGTTTGTGAGCATAGTACAGCAGTCTAAGTAAATTCTTGCTATACCAGACACAATTCCTGACAAATAAATTCTTACCAGACGTAGATAAATTACTTCTTACCAGACATATTGACAAACGTATAATTAACATGTAATACTGAACATACATCGTGTCTCCTAATCACTGGTTTATAAACACTATGTCACAACAGAGACAATCATACTGCTCCCTCTGATATATGTAAAGTCAGATTTCACTATCGTTTTCATACAATCAAAGGGGACATAACTTTAAAATTTCATTTGATAATATGACAACAGTAACATTATACATCATTTGCTTATTTAAGTTTATAATGGGAGATAAAGTCAGATGCTTTGACACAATGTTCTCTAAAGTCTTCAACATTTTTGTTTATTTGTTTGTTACTATTATACTGCTTTTTATTGCAATATTTTACATCCTGGATAAATTTGTAATTTTGTTTATCAATTATTTAATCTAAACTTGCATCTTTTATCAAATGGCTTCTGATCTTATGGCATTTTATAGGCTCTTGTTAGTGTCCACATGACTTTCGGCTGCTCAGTTTCATTTTGATGTCCACACGACCATAAGAAAAATATTGATAAGACTTTTGTACTATGTAGTTACAGACACAGGCGTGAGAATGGTTATAGACATGGTATGGTATTGGTACAGACACAGGCGTGAGAATGGTTATAGACATGGTATGGTATTCGTAAACAGTTCTATTGTGAACACAGTAAAACCTTGTTACACTGCCATCATTTGTCCAGTTTGGCATTATATAGGGGTTTGGTGATAAAATGAGAGACATGATAAAAAGGGAATTGACATACAACGTACCCATATGATGGTAGTAAGGGAATCGACATACACGTACCCATATGATGGTAGTAAGGGAATTGACATACACGTACCCATATGATGGTAGTAAGGGAGGTGTTAAATGGAATGAAGGGCTTTTTATCAAGGTTTTACTGTCTGTGAATAGACTTAGTCTGTACTGTACTGTCTATGGCATTAGACCGTATTTTATACAGATATGTATACACGTGATGTGGGTGTTTATTGTGTGTAATAAGGAAGAATGAAAGTGTTGAAGAGTACAATAATATATGTCTCACTTATCAAATCATTGGGGTATCTTAGAACATGCCCCACATGGTGTTGATTTTGTGTTTTGTAACGAATGGCTTCGTACTGACAAATTAATATTTATCTCCTAGTACTCGGGTTACACAAATTTTAATTGACAACGATATTTTGTGTATCAATTTGATATACTACAATGATTATTTAACATTTGTATGTTTTTCAGAATGGTAATTATTCTCATCAAAGTTGAATACATCATTGTTCCGGGTCACTTTTTTTAGAAGAAGAATTTTTTCACTATTTTTTGATGAATTAAAATGAAAATCACAAAAGCACTGTAATTGATGTGGTTAATAAGATAGCCGTTTGATGTGAGGGGAAATAACGCGCTCTATGAAATAGAAGAGGAGACATTAAAGGAATATAAGAAATGTCTATATAAGGCTTGAATTTCTTAATTCTCTGGTTCCATTTTTTTTCTGAAATTACAGATTATAAAATCAACTTTATTTTCCATGGAATATCATAGCCATGTAGTTTAATACATGTACGTGTGACCCACCTTTACAGAATTTATTAATGGGAACAAGCACAGTGCTGGTGGAAACTTTACGGCAATTTTTGGTGTGCAACTTGTTTAAGAAAAGTTTATGTGTTAAGTACAAAAGTTGAATAAAATTAATTAATTTACGTAAATGTGTTGTTTTATCAAATTTCTTACTACCCTGTATCCATCCTAATTTAGTTTGTTTTTGGAGACACGATAATTAGCCTGTAGTTTACAGGGATGTGGGGCTACCACGCTCATTTAGGTAAATGAACTTGACTCGCCTTTAAGGTCACAGATGTCAAATATGAAACAAGGGGTCCAGAAGCCTGTAAGTATACAGTATACATGTGACAGGTTATTTACGCGAGTGTAAATTTCGAAATTTTGACCCAAAATTATCAATCTAAAGTTACAGATTATAATTTCACAATCTAGATATGTGAAGGAACGAAATTTCTCTTGGTGTTTTAGCACAGTGGGACAGTCAGCATATATAATCTATTTTCAAACATCGTTAACCTTTATGTAATAATATATGGAGTCGCAACCACATGCACGCTATTTAATGACGACATTACGGTGATGAAGTTTTATTACCACAGCTCATTTTTATTATTTTCATATTATTCTTGGGGTCATATTTTTCACGATCACGAAATTGAACTACGAAAATTGCAAAATTAATATCATCCCTGCGGAAATACTCTGCTAAACAGTACAATGTATTGGAAATAAGGTTCCAGTAATGGGGCAAGACCCTGTGGCTAATCCTGGTAGTAAGATAGTGGTTGCCCAGCAATTGCATTATATGGTTATGGAATCGGGATATTAACTCTTCCTCCATTATGACCCAGGGACTAAGTTCCCAAGGATTGGGCCAGAACTCCCCACCATCCTGTTTGTATATGTCTATCCAAATCGTTCACGCTCAGCAATTGTTTATATTGTTGTGGGGTGGAGTTCTCAACATTTCCATGTTACGACCCAAAGACTTGGTCCGTCAGAGAGGGGGCAGATCTGCAGGGCAATCCTGGTAAGATACAGTTGTATGGTTAAAGGGTGGGAATTTCAACCAATTCCATGTTTTGATTACCCCGGTACTCCTGGCAGGTTAAGCCACCAGTGGGATCACTCCTGGTCGACTATCTGTATTGGTCTCGTCATGCCCAGCAAGGGGGCCAGCTCCTTCTTTGGTACAAATACGAACCATCATCACCTGAAGATGTTTCCAAACAAATCTGGTGAAATTCCATTCAGCGGTTCATCCGAAGAAGTTATTTTAAGAAACTGTTGAAGGGCAGAGATATTCCAATACATCATAAGCTTCAAATAAGTTATGTGCAGTAACATAAAGACAAATATCACTCGGAACAAAATACAACAGAGGCTTGTGTGTCAGCTGATTCTTTTATTTTTTGTATCAAAATTCTTTAATAATATGACTGATACTACATAGTTGTATGATGAAAGAAATTTGTATCACATTTAGACATTAATACAGAACATTAGTTATCATATGACACATGGTTTAAAGTGAATGGACAGTTTGTCGTAGTTAGCGACAGTAACACAACATACTTATATTTTCACATAAAACATGACACATTGTACCATTATAAGCAGATTAATATGACAAATACTTAGAAGAATGTTAAGTTTTTGATTGTGTGGCTAGGTTCCTACAGTAATGGATACGGGAGACTTAAACGAACGTTTACTTGTTGATTGTGTTTCTAAGTTCCTACGGTAATGGACAAGGGAAGTTCTATGTTAAGCTCTTGATTGATGTAACTTCATTTAATATTTTTGTCAGTTTTTTTTCGTTTTTTCATACTCGGCTTCTCATACACCTGCAAATTAACGCCTGTTCAATAACTTATAAGAATTGTATAAAATACATTAAAAAACATTATTTCAAAATGGAAGAAAATACATTCAGTTTTTACATTTTCTCATAAAAATATAATATCAATGTAAATTAGTTCACTATTAACCTTTCACCCCTTTGTAACTGTAATAGACTCTACCATAAAAATATATGGGCAAGTCCATTATGGTCTACAGTGTTGAAAGCATTAATAACTTACATTGGATGACAGATTTATTTCTAAATTAATTGTCTTACATCTCATCCTTGTAATTGTTTATTCTGGCCATATACTGTAATCTTTTCACCTTTCAAATTTTTGCATTCTGACGTTTTAAAAGATATTCAATCAATGTTTAAATTGTCCTCCTATTCTTTTAGAACTACACAACTATGACTTAACACAATCATTGAAGTATGGAAATCAAATGAAACACATCTGCTATTGACAGCATCAACAAAATACAGTATGCTATTACACATTATAAATCAATTCATTTCACAATCATTTTTTAAAAACTATTGTTGAACATTTTCCATTTCCTATAGAACTACAGCAGGTATATTTACATTGTTTACTTGTATCTAAATAAATATTTGTGAAATAATTGAATTTTTGCGACTGACACTTCTCATAGATAAATGGGAAAACATAAATCTCACAGAAGACGATAACAGGATCTGATAATGTCAACTTCACTCATAATAAGTCACAAATAAATCTAATTTATCATGTGAGAATATACACAAATATCACTGAATAACAGTATACACCAATAAGTATCGGGTACATCCAATATTAAAACTGGAAAGGATAATTATGACTTATATACAATCAATAATTATGTACCTATCATATACAATCAATAATTATGTACTGATCATATATACAATCAATAATTTTGTACTTATTTTACTGATTGTATACTGCATACCAGGGAAATTTCACTGTAGTTTAATTTTTGCCTTTTTTGCCTCCGAAAGAGGGTGAATTAACATCTTAATCAAAACTGAAAGGCGAAATTAACTCGGAGCGAATTCGGATTTTACCAGGCATAGGGCGTAGGTCCGACTGGCTATAATTACCCGGTATACAATTTTGAAGCCAATCTAATGCCTTGGAGTAAAAATGCCCAATTACAATTAATGATTAACATGCAATTACACTTTTCTTTACCTTGACAGCACACAACTTACACATCAAAATGTTTGTGGAGCTGGCTTTTTTTCAGTTAGGTTATGACAAGTTATTCCACAGCAGTACAGGGATATTTAACTGACAGTTAAACGTGACTAGAAACAATTTCATTTTGACACACAAAAATGGATCACTTGTCATTCTATACTCGAGTCTACCTTCTGTATTTACAGTTGATAATGTACAGTTTTCTACTTCCTGCTTACACTCTCCTGGCCAATCTTCTCGTGGTCTTCTATCACAACCTAACACTAAACAGCTTGTCATGCTAGAATCACGGCAAAAAATACATTTCAGACTTTTCTATGTTCTACTGTACCATGAATAAACTAAAATTGCCTCTGAAATCCATAATGTGTATTAATAGGTAAATATGGATAATTAATATGCATGCTTTCCTGCCAGCAAACCACTTGTTTTATTCAGTTCTATCTAGATATATTTTGATTCAGGAAGAGTATTGTGTTATTGAAGGAGTGCTGCATGGTATAATTACAAGTATTCCTCAGTTATGAACAAATTATATATATTATAAATACTCGAAACTAGCTATTTTCTTAATTATTTTATTAAACGTAAAATCAAACCAAGTCATTACCATATCTGCACTATCCTTATTTATCAGAAGTTGTGTAACAAAACAGCAATTGTTTTTTTTGTGTTTTTTTTTCTTAAGTAGAAAAATGAATAAAGAACTACAATAAGAGGTTATTATTATATAATTAGGCAATGGTATATGTTTCTGTGAAGTATAAATTTGTGTTACAAACATTCCATATACCCTGGCATTTATGGTGCAATACTATTACATGTACTTACATAATAACCTATTTATAGAAGTTATAGGTTTCTGGAGATAAAATATTGAAAGCTTACCAGATACTGAACTTTGAACACAAGTTTTTGATTTTCCTGTTGTGTCTTACAGACTATTATGCTACAAACAATACTGGTTAAACAAGGATTTCAATATCGAATCCAATTTGAGCATTTCATTAATTATTATATATAAAGGTATCTTGATTACCTCTGGATTTATTTGTTTAAAACATGTTATTTACATCCAACTAATGTGTATATTGTTACTTATGATTGCGTCTATATAGTCTCTTTACGGCACTATGACCTGTCATCTATACCGTCTATTTAGCACTAGCATTTCTACCATACCAGTAACAAGCAAATTTATAACAAAATCAACCTGGTAAATTTTGCAGTTTATTTTCTATTAACCCTTTCACCACTGTAGACCATAATGGACCTATCCAGATCAATGTAAGGTCGAGTTTATAAAAGTTACATAGGGGTGAAAGGGTTAAGAGATTACCTTCAAAGACACTTCAAATGTTCCGGAAAGAGGTACAGTATCAGTTATATATTTACCCAGGCACAGAAGTACTATGTTAGACCCAGGCACAGTAGTACTATGTTAGAAACAGGTTAACATGGCACAGAAACATAAACAGGAATGTTCAATCTCGTACTGACATTTATATCTGTCTTACTCTGGGTGTGTGGGATACTACATCAGTAATGCTGCATGGAAACCAAAATTTCAAGATAGCATACGCTAGGTCAAGATAGCATACGCTAGGTCAAGGTAGCATACGCTAGGTCAAGATAGCATACACTAGGTCAAGATAGCATACGCTAGGTCAAGATAGCATACGCTACGTCAAGGTAGCATACACAAGGTCAAGGTAGCAGGTAGCATACACTAGGTCAAAATAGCATACACTAGGTCAAGGTAGCATACACAAGGTCAGGGTAGCATACAGTAGGTCAAGGTAGTATACGCAAGGTCAAGGTAGCATACACAAGGTCAAGGTAGCATACACAAGGTCAAGTTAGCATACACAAGGTCAAGTTAGCATACACAAGGTCAAGGTAGCATACACAAGGTCAAGTTAGCATACACTAGGTCAAGTTAGCATACACAAGGTCAAAGTAGCATACACAAGGTCAAGGTAGCATACGCTAGGTCAAGGCAGCATAACCAAGGTCAAGGTAGCATACATAAAGTCAAAGTAGCATAACAAGGTCAAGTTAGCATACACAAGGTCAAAGTAGCATACACAAGGTCAAAGTAGCATACACAAGGTCAAGGTAGCATACACAAGGTCAAAGTAACATACGCAAGTCCATGGTAGCAAACACAAGCCCAAAGTAGCATCCACAAGGTCAAGGTGGCATATACTATGTCGAAGTACACATGGTCAAGGCAATACACACAGGATCACACTATTGACTAACCAAATGGAAAAATATTTAGTTAAATTACTTTTGAAAAATTTATATTAATGAAAGACATATAATTTGTATACTGTACATACCAAACCTTTAAGATACTCTCCATGTTTTAAAAATTGATTTTCTTGAAATAAATCAACAGTGTCAGATTAGTTTAGGACGTACATAAATCTGACTACATTTCTACATGATTTGAGAGAGATTTGGTACTGTTGTATGTCCTCACTAGAGACCCCAGTCATATAAAACTGACCAGTCTTTGGTTATTACTTGTTAATTAAAACACACACATTTTGGTATGTTACTCCTACTCTTGATTCTGTGTTTGGTTCCTATCGTATCCGTTCATTGGTTTTACTGAACAACAGATATATACCTACAAGTAGCACATTTTGTATTTCTTAACACAAATATATGCACCAGTTGCAATTAATTGAATGTATTATATGTATTTTAGTATTAAAACTAAAATGTCTGGAATAATAGTTAATGTGTGATGTAACAAAAACAAGAAAAATTTAAACAAAAACAAAAAACAGCACTTATAATCAGGACCAGCAAAGAACTATATACAGTTCAAATAGTGGCATACATATTTATATTACAAAGATGACCACACCCACTACACATTTAAAGTACATCCAATTAATGAGCAAAAATGACGAATTCTTTAGACTATTAAAGAGGAATAATGATTATGACTGTATGGCATTACATATAACATGTGATTCTAGTAGGAGTAAATAAAAAGGATTCTAATAGTTTATTTATTCAAAATAGGATTCACACACATCTTATTCAGAATAACAAAACAGTACCGGGTTATATCTGAATATTTTGTTTAGTACACTAAATATTGTACGTTTCAACATTTACGACATGCTACAGCGATTATACAGTCTTAGTTTAAAAAAAAAATTCAATCACACAGTTCAATGAACCCTAGTCATTCCATTACTTATTGACATATAACCTTATACGGAAATCTTTCTCACGACATTCACACCGTAGTTTCTTATATATTTGTCATGTGTACATCAAACAAGAGTCTCACAAGAGACATCACTGATATTTCTGTTTGTACAGAACATACATCACTTGGAAATTCACTGTAGAGCGAGGTAAACAATGTACAGGAATAACGAGCCATGTGTTACTCCATTGTACTGAACACCAGCAAATCAAAGTCACAGATACAGAAACAAAACGAACTTCTACATGTAGTATTGTACAGTTTACATACGCCGACACATCATAGAACATCTACGTGTAGTATTGTACAGTTTACGTACGCCGACACATCACAGGTTTTATGGTCACAACTAACTTAATACAAATCACAACAACATTCTTGCTCCAAATTGTTCTGGTCCTTTATGGAGATTGCTAAGTCGCCACACAAAACAGCTTACTTTAAAGTCTGATCTTGTAATAAATTTCAGTAATAAACTAGAGATCTGACGACATTTTCCCACAAATTATACAGACATGGAGCAACCTAGTGTTTTTATTTTACTGTGTTTTCATGAAAATCATTAACTATAATAACTGTGATCAATAGTTCTACTACCTAATATTGGCAAGTAACCACAAGTACTGGTATTTAAAGTGATTGGAGGTAATGAGTAATTTATATCGCACTGGCCATCATAGCAATTTCAGAAATTGACTGACTCCTTCAGTATATATGGCAACAAAATGTTGAAAAAAAAGATACATGTACAGGTAATAATTAAATGTATGAATATAATCCGATACCTTATATGATTTTACATACTTTTACCTATATTAACATGCAGTTATGTATATATCTGTATCTTAAAGTTTATATAAAATGTTTATGCTGTATTCTATGATGAAATGTGCTTATATTTCACAAACGGTTAATTTAGCCACTACTAATCTAGCTGTCCTTAGCTACTTTCCAGTTAGCTCTTCAGGGGACAAACTGACCTTACTCTTACCTGAGCTCTTCAGGGTTACCCTTACCTGAACTTATCCCGAGGATACACAACCCCGCTATTTATGGGAATAAAGATTGCTGAATTATGAGTGTATTAGAAGATTGATAAAAATGCGTAAATTGCACACGAAACAAGAAGTTGTCTATAATTTTATGTATCCTGCCTGTGTGACCTTTGCACTTTGACCTTCCCTGATATTCGTGCTGGTGTCACCAAACGTGACCTCTGTCATCTTAAGATGGCAGCTATTTTGATAACAAGTGACAGATATCGGTCACTGATCATGACCCGAGTCTTCTTTTAAATGTGACCTCAGTCAATTATACCATATGACATTAATTTTGTTTTAAACTGTTTGGGTTGTTTTTAAACATTTTAATATAAATTCTGAAATAAACAAGTCAGATTGTGAGTCACAAGATAAAACTATTCATACAATGTCTGAAAATTACAAAGCTAATTTGAATTTTGCACAACAATTAAGAGATGATTGGCATCAAATCCAGTTTTGTATTTAGAGACTGTACACACAACAGAGGTGGTCACCAGCACTAAGTCTATATAACACTCCAGCAGGCAGTATCACCATAGGTGTGTCTCACGGATCTCTCCAATTATGTGACTCGCTCTCTGTAAAGCCTGCAAAAACATGAGAGATTATTGCATTACTATTACAAGTGTATTCATTCATCGTTGGTTTTAAGTCAAGATATTGCTGTGAAAAATAATATAGACAAAAATTCAACATGTCAGTGTCTGGATTTAAGTATCAACAACATTTCTTGGATAAAAGCTGTCAGGAAATTCCCTGAATCTCATTGTTTATTATTTGCTAGATTTAAGAGGTTTGGACATTTCTTGGATTTAAGTGTCCGGAGTTTCTGTATATAAAGGGTTCGGAACATTTCCTGGAAACATGTACAAGTGGTCAAAACATTTCCTGGATATAAGTGTCTGAAATATATCATGTATGTAAGCGTCCAAAACAGATGCTAGATATAAATGATTGAAACTATTACTGTACAAATAACAAAATATTTATCAATTTACGAATATGTTCACCCCGATACACTGTTAAACCTCATCATAATGCCAAATGATTTATAAACAATGGCAGCAAAATACGTTTTAGGGTAAGAATCATCAGTGAACTGTCCCGGTAATTGGTGTAAGATTCACAAGATTCAATTTACACTTTCGCAACAAGTGTCTCCAATCTAAGTTACCTTGAGCATGTCCTGGGCCTCCTTACGGCGTGCTGCGATGTGATCCGACTCCTCAAGTAAGTATTCAAACTCTTCCTTCTTATACAGCTGACTCACTAGCTCACTCTGCAGGTTGTCCTTGACATGATTCACCAGAAAGTGCATGATGGCCTTGGGAATGGTGTCCTGGATATTCTTACGCACAATGAGGAAATAGGACCGGATCAGACACTCTGGAATTACAGCACAAACAATATGTAGTAAACAAAATGGCCAGATCAACATGTCAGTGTCTGGAACAGTTGCTGTATTTAAGTGTTCACAACATTTCTTGGATAAAAGCTTTCAGAAAATTTCCTGAATTTCATTGATTAATATTTGCTAGATTTAAGAGGTTTGAACACAATGAGGAAATATGACCGCATCAGACACTCTGGAATTACAGCACAATAAACAATATGTTATAAACAAAATGGCCAGATATACTTAGCAGATCTAAGCAGATGATATCTGATTGTTAAACAATACCCATTCAAATTTAAACTTATAACATGATCTTTTCTTATATAGTATCAAAACAGTTAAACACACAAAATATAGCAGAACTGTTGCTTTATTAAAATAAATCCTTTAAATTCTAATATTATTAAAAACATTTCCAAGATCATGATCCTTTCTTCTATAGCCATCAAATGGTCATCATCTTAAACAGCAGAACATATATTTAACTACTGTGAAATCAGATATTTTCATGGTTTCCCGATAGAACACTATTTCGTGGGTACATGAATTCCTAGATTACGAGGATCCACTCAAAGGGAGAATAGATTTACACCAAACTTGTGATTACTTTGTTGACCTATGAACTTGTAGATGAAGATTACCCAAAAAATCAAAGAAATTAACAACCCCATGAAAAGTTGTGATTAAGTCAATGACAAATGTATCTGTTACATTATTTGATATTTGTTAATATCATGTCTGTTGTGACATACCTATTACTTCACAGTCTCGCCTCTCCTTAGGTGAAAGCTTTCTGCTAAATTCTGAGGTGGGCTGTTGGATAAAAATAGAAACAAATCAGGATTATGAGAAAGTAACTGTGCATCTTAATATCCCAATCAAATCCTAGATCATTTCAACCATGAAAACAACATTCAATCTATTCATATTACAATAAATAAAACAAGCATTTTGATGTTAAAAGTCAAGTGAGCAGATTAACAGACATGTAGGCGAGTTGTGACTAGAGTACTTGATGCATAAAATCTTAATCTCCTAATGGTGGTATGTAAGGACTGAACAGCTTTTTTTCAAAGTTCATGCTGATATAATTGAAAAATTATATTCAAGCATTGAAAAATGCCATTCAATAGATGCATACTTGCCAACTTCTTGAAATTTCCATGGGGGAGATTCTACATGCGCAAAATTAAAACATAAATAAATTGTGTGTATACACCCCCTAGAGACAAAATAACCCTTTACAATGACATATTTTAAGTTGTTCTTTCAGATGAAATCATTAGATCTTAGAATATAGGAACAGTTTTAGCAAATTCACTAAAATTAAGGGTCCAAAATCGGGAGTCTCCCTCCTAAATAGGGAGGGTTGGCAAGTATGTAGATACAGTTACATTCTAAATTTCATAGTTATCATTGATCTATATATATAGGTATTTCCTTATATTTTCTATAATGCAGTGTCTGTGTCATACATCAATGCAGTGGCGGATCCAGAGGGTTTTTTGGGCTTCAGGAACCCCCCGACCCCCACCCTGAGAATTTTCTTTAAAAATCATGTATTTTCACCATTTTCCTCAATTTCTCCCCACATGGAAAACCCCCCCTGGAAATTTGAAAAAAACCCAGTTAGGTCTCTGGATCCACCACTGCAATGCAAATAAGATTCCTGGAACAGCCGAACATCACCAAAATGTGTGCTTTTAACAATTGTCTCACATTATTGGAGGGGGGAGGAGAAGTTTCAAAATGGTGCGGATCAAATTGCAATCATAGCGCTATGAATACAATTTCTTCTGGTAGTGCTTATAGGAGAAACTTGGAATTGTAAATAGATACCTGTATACAGGGTACATCTTCACCCCCACCCTAAGTGAAATTAAAACACAAACGGTGAATGTTCTATTTATACAGTGCATCTGTTTATCTGAAGATCAATGTTCTTCTCAAATAGATTGAAATATTTCTTCTCCATAAATTCTATTAAACAAAATGGCACACAACTATAAATTCTTTCCAATAACAGATAGATGCAAAATTACAAAAATATCAAAATCAAAG
This sequence comes from Chlamys rubida, assembly GCA_032359455.1. Lineage (NCBI taxonomy): Eukaryota > Metazoa > Mollusca > Bivalvia > Pectinida > Pectinidae > Chlamys > Chlamys rubida. Next base: position 19,416 of record JAUMHH010012675.1, read on the forward strand.
CAATCACTGACAAACAGGGAGGACAATAAAACAGTTTTTGAAATGAAAAAAGTATTGTAAGCAAAGAACTGATACTCCTTGTTCTTCATTTTGATACACTTGCTGTATTTTCATTCATTCGTGATGTAGATATGACATGCTAACTTTTTAAATAAATTTTTGACATTAATGTATATATCACAAATTTAAAAACATATATTTAGATAAGTATGATAAGAAGACAAATAATAAAAAAAGAAGGTTAGCAGATACTAATGTATTGCAAAATAAAGTATTTCTCTACCATAACACAGTGTCTTGTCATGGTACTGAATCATACTTCTTAAATATATGTTCATCCCTTCAGAAGTAGCCACACAATTATTTGACCCCAGTCAACACAACACAATGTCTAGTCATAGTACTCATTATTATATTACCAATATTCTAGATGAAAAATAATTTTTTGTACAAGCATTTCCTTGTGGGAATGATTAGGATTTGAGATTTGTTAAATGTAACTATTATTATAAAAAAGTCTGATATTGTTAATTAATTCTTCTACAAAGTTTTGTCGGAAAAAGTTAAAGCTGTTCAGACAATAACACGAGACAGACTCAAGGAGAGTGTAAACATTTAGAACAACATGTTTCTGTCTTCATTAAGCTTGTTGTATCCTATCATAATATATTTTTGAAAAAATTAGTAAAAAGGAAGTTGAACCTCTACTTTCATATATTTCATTGACAGAGTGAAAACCTATACCAGGGGTTTATCTAGGATCAGGGGAAACTACCTTTTTTAAATTGAGGGGAAAATTAAATCCCATGAGGGAATTTTTTTCTACAGCAAAATCCTGCTTTTAAAATAGCACCAAAAATGTAAGAAATATAAATATTTCACAAAGTTTTAACAAAATCTAGGGGAATTTTTAACAATTTACTGAAATTAAGGGGAAATAAGCACAAATATTTTCTAAGGGGAAACTAACCCTTACCAGTAGTAAAAAAAGGCCTAGATAAACCCCTGTATACACATTTTAAACCAGTAACCATGATAAAAGCTATTTTTCTAAAAAAAAAATATTGTAGAGTACATGTACAGCTCCCTAACATGACTCAGAGCCAAAATGAAATCTCTGTTGTACATATTTTGATATTACTTGACATTTTCACTAATTAAAAACAGACACAATAAACATGCAGCAATAGATATGGGTACAGACAATCAAAACGTACAAGAAATAGGTTTTAAAGCAAAAAAAAAAAGTTTGCAAGTGCAAGATATGTACAACATACTTTGCAAAATTCCAACTGCAAAGAAAATATGATGGGAATTCAAAATACAGTTGTAGATGTATCTTGTGAAAAAAAGTTACATTCATAAGAATTTATTCAATTTTTTTTTAAATTATCTGAAAACATTTAGATATTAAGGAATGTTAACAAAGTAAAGAGTACATATTTTGTTGGTTCTAAATACTAGGAACACAGATTTGAACAAACATTACTTAATTAGAACTGGATGGCTGAGTGCCTTACTACCCCCTCTATTATAGACGTTGACCAATTAATAAGACTGGTTAGTGTATGATTGACCCCTAGCTTGTAGCAGTCAGTGTACCTACTAAATAAATCTGAAGGTTGGCCCTCAATTGATGTTAATTTTCAATGTTATTACTATAATGAACAGCAGGTGAACCTCCTTGCTTGTATTGGTCAGTTTACTTACCATGTCAGACAAGAGGTGAAGCCCCTAACTTGTATTGGTCAGTTTACTTACCATGTCAGACAAGAGGTGAAGCCCCTAGCTTTTATTGGTCAGTTTACTTACCACGTCGGACAAGAGGTTGACCCCCTAGCTTGTATTGGTCAGTTTACTTACCACTTCGGACAAGAGGTTGACCCCCTAGCTTTTATTGGTCAGTTTACTTACCGCTTCGGACAAGAGGTTGACCCCCTAGCTTGTATTGGTTAGTTTACTTACCACTTCGGACAAGAGGTTGACCCCCTTCCTACCATGAGCTGGAGACCCTGCCACACTACTGGGAGCACTGGCTGTTCCCAACTCAAGCTTATCTTGCAGGTTTTTGTTCTTGATGAAATTTGTAATTGTTGAACTATTGAGAACCTGGAAATATAGACAATGTTTTAATAACATCTGGTCTCCTCTTCTATCCGGTGTCACTACAGCTAAAACTAGAAGTATTTCTCGACTATTTACCAACAATAAATTGTCAGTGTTTGTTGTAACTTAACCAGAAAATCCACTTGTCCTTACTCATATTTTACTACCACAAGCATGTTTTGTGTTAAAATGTGGAAACCACAAAATATCATGCACATTTATAAAATGTCTTGTGCCGTTGAACATGCATTCTTTCTCAGTGATTTCCATCTTGACTAACACAAGTGTTATTATTAGTTATATACTTAATGACAAAGAGGCCTATATCAATGTACGCTTTCCCCGTTTGATATAACCTAGGGTAGCGACAAGAAAACAGTAAAAATACAGTATCAATGAGCTCATCAGTCAAGTGCTTTCTACTGAATCACCCAATACCTACATCAGGACACATGACATAACCTAGTGTTGACTAGAATGAGTACTGGAAGCATATGATATGGGTAACGTGTCCTACGTTTGTGATATGGGTAACGTGTCCTACATTTGTGATATGGGTAACGTGTCCTACATTTGTGATATGGGTAACGTGTCCTACATTTGAGCTTGCAGACTAACACTCTCAATTCCAGTGATTAATAAATCGTTCTTCAATTAAAGTTGGTCAATTATTCCTTTCTTCTGTAACACTATACACACACATTTAACATTTTCAAAGACGTTTTTTGTTTGCTAATTTGATGATTGAAGATAAGTTAGCAGAAGATCTTATGCCAGAAATTGGACCAATCAGCTATCAGACCACACAGCATTAACAAATTGAGACAGGTTAGCATATCAGTGATTATACAATAATACTTTCTATGGTTTTATCTCAGCTGGCATCATTTGCTGTTAACACAAAGAAAAGAAACTTTACAAGAAATTTTTGTTTAATTATCTCGAATATTTAAAAAAAAAAATACCATGTCCTCTGTTGTAATCATGATGTTGTAGTGTAACCATGATGTTGTAGTGTAACCATGATATTGTAGTGTAACATTGTAGTGTAACCATGATGTTGTAGTGTAACCATGATATTGTAGTGTAACCATGATGTTGTAGTGTAACCATGATATTGTAGTGTAACCATGATGTTGCTACCTTCTTTTCCTTGGGGTGTTCTCTAGCCTCCTCGCTTTCTCTTGCTTCCTTTAGTTCCTTTTGGATGTTTTTTGGAAGCTCTGTATTCTCTGTCATACTTTTCTGTACTACATGGACCTCGTGGAAGTCTGGGTGTTTAGTGTTGATATAAGCTAGTTCTATTCCTACAATGTTCTCCACCTGTTAAACAAACACAAATTGTGCTATTGAATGAAAACCTACCGTAAAACTTTCAACATGAATATATTAACCCAAAATATACTTTTTTCGAGATATTTTTCTCTCTGGTTATTCTTAATGGTCATAACAATTCAACCATTCTTGTACCTTCACTAGAGAAACAATTACTACACTAGATGTCCAAACCACATTCTTTCAGTGTCCAGGGCTAGCTCTGGGTTGTTATTCTGTTTCACCGGATTTGAATTTGTGCATCACATGTGCCCCTGATGGCGCGCAATCATTACACTGTGTCTGTATGAGTTCCATTATGTTCAAACTGAACCAGGACAACACAGAACTTAAATAGTTTTTAGTCCTAAACATCAGTTTTCAACACATCAGAATTTTGTTTATAATTTCTAACGAATAATCCCAGTACCAAGAGACCTGTTTGAGTGTAGACGAGGCGGTGAAGTCGTCAATTGAGGCTGAGAGCCGTACTCACCATACTGTTAGTGGGAGGCAGTCTACGTCGTAATAGCTGTGTCACCACATCAATAATCTTCTCGTGCAGTTTAGGGAACCGCAACATCTCTTGCTGTTGGACGATTACAGACATGAGTTTTATACATAAATACAAAGAAAAAATCCCAGAAATATTACCCTTTCAAATATGAAAATATGATATCACTGTACAATGTAAAAAGTAATTTTGCCCAAATATGAAATAAGGTCATGATTGCCCACATCCTATATATACTGTGGTCTAAGATGGCTAATGCATTTGCATAAATAAGCATTTTTTGACCTGTGGTTGGAAACAATATTTTTTTTCTATTTACCGGTAATTTCTTTTTCCCTCCACTGTACAAACCTGTGTGCCACAGTGTTGAATTATCCGCTGCATTTCCTCGTGGACAAGTTCTACGCAGCGAAGACTGGGCTCTTCTAATCGCCGGATTTGTCTCTTTACTAGCAGTTCAAATGACACTTCTGGTACAAAAAGGGCAGGTCTGGGACCCTGAGAAAGAAAGTGGTTTTGGCAAGTTGAAATAAATCTTATTTGGTTGTGCCTGTGATTATCACATCTGACATTGTGAAGTATATCACACCAAGGACAATGCGAGCCATTGATTTTCAACAAACTTTTTTTTTTAATTTGTCATACTCCAACAATAATCTTTTGGTTTTCATGTAATGCATGTAAATATCAGCTCTCCATGGACTAAATATTGACAGAACATAAAGGTCAGCTCTCACTGGACTAAACATTAACAGAACGTAAAGGTCAGCTCTCACTGGACTAAACATTGACAGAACGTAAAGGTCAGCTCTCACTGGACTAAACATTGACAGAACGTAAAGGTCAGCTCTCACTGGACTGAAGCTTGAGGGGTGTAATCATCAACTCTGATCAGACCGAATCATGAAGTATGTAAACATCTGACAATTTTAACTAGACTGAAACTGACTGAATATATCAATCCAACTCACCGTTGCATTCCTAATAGCTGTAAGAACATCCATTGTTGTTAGGCCTACTAGTGGATCTACAGATTCTAAAGTACGACCAAAAGTTTCATGAAATATATAACATATTCTAGCTCCACCACATCTGAAATCAAAAAGATATATATATATCATTAAGTTACATACACTCTAGACCTGGTGATTACCTTGACAATATTGCACAACTTAAAAATACAAATCAGTATTTATAGAACAGGTTTGACTAAAATATATTTTTAGAATTAATGTTGAGAAACAAATGTGGAACTATATCTGCAGAAAACAATATCACAGACTGATTTAAAACATCAAATTCAATTGTTGTGAAAATAAGAGTCATCTTCGAGGAACAAACATTAAAAACATTAGAATAGAGGCTTGTTAGCTGTAACTTCAGCTGAGCTAATATTCACTGCCTTGGAGAGTGTCAACCATTTAATGATATAGCACTCCACTTGACCTTATACTAACTGTACCCTGGTACCTAAATATCACGAAATGTAAATCCTTTCATGTAGAAACTTTGAGCATCTAATAGCCATCTGTTCACTTACAGTTCTGAAGTTTCTATGTATTTAGAGGTTCCCTCTATTGTGCTGCAGTAAGCTGAGGCAAATCTTGTGATGATTTGTAGTAACAGATGACCCTGTGGGGAAGATAGGTTAAACATACAGGTGATAACCCGAGGGGCAAACATACAGACATAAATACATACAGGTACCATATTTACCCAGCAGTAACCCCCTGCTTGGTTGTAAGCCCCCCAACATATAGTGCTGTTAGGAAGAAATGCCAACAAAAGCTTTTTCTTTGTCCTGTATTTTACCCCATCCAGCTACTTTCAGACAGAGATTATATGTTGGCCCCGTGGGCTTATTGCAGGATAAATATGGGTTTTTCAATTTAGCGAGCCTCTGGCGAGCTAAAATGAAAAATTTGTGACGTCACAATTACATGTCATCACATTACAATAGTAACGTGACATCACAATATACACAAGATCGGTGGACAAACTATATATAGCTAGCCCAAAATTTTACTGTGGCCTGTTGAGACTAGGTTTTAATATTTTGATGAAATGATCTTTTTTTTCTGTTAGAATAGTGTCAGATGAATATACCTGATATATAGAT
>JAUMHH010012676.1:0-11030 GCA_032359455.1 Chlamys rubida
CCAAATCGCTTTAACAGTAACTTTTGCAATATATTATTAAAAATCGCATTAATTTACGACAAGGTAAATAATATTTTAATAAAAGATGTTTACTGAAAGCGTTGGCTAATTAGAAACTTGATGTAACTCTACCGGAAATATTACATCTATTTTTGGTACTATCCCACATGCAAATAAAGTTTATTTTTGCATTTGTATGATGTTTCAGGACTAAATAAATGTGATTTAGACAAACAATTTGAAAAAGTAAAGATTTAAGTGATTTTGGCTATTTTTAGTAACAAATCCATACCCCAATTGGCGTATAATGGGCGAGTTTGCGTATAATATGCAAGTTAGTGGTTTTCCCCGACTTGATAACAGGGGGTGTTTACACGTACTACGGTGGAAAACGCAACATCATGGAGGGCCAAGAAATTCTAAAATGTACCGTTGGTAGACATAATAATAACTGGGAAATGATGGAAATGGAATTTCAAAACTCCAGAGGGGTGATTAATCAACTGAATATATACATGTACTGAATTGTCACTGTCGACGGAAGTCCAAATTCTTTTTTAAGTCTATATCCCAGGAGACAACATTTAAATACAACACATGTTCTCTTTTTCAACAAATAAATTTATCTGGAACCATATAATTCACAATCTGCAATCACTGGCGTTTTCAAAACAAACACTTCTCCTTTTACCACAGTGTATTCATTCAGTGTATGCACATCACTTTTATGAAATTAGTATGTACATGTATGTAAAGCATTGTAAGTCAACTAGATAAATATCACAGTACATAAGTAAGAAAATCTTGATTTAAACTCTTCGCTACATTTTATTTTCGAACCTGTATTTTACCACTCAAAGATCAATTGAAAATGTGATCATATTAATAAATAAACAGACAGTTGTTTTGACCAACGTTAACGCAAGTATTACTTACCCAATGTTACTAAATGTACTTAGTAACTCTCTTCAAGATCCTCTTCGTGTTATTGTAATTACATGGTAATAATTATATATACTAAAATGGTGATAACTTATGACGTACTCGTGTATGAATCTGTATACACAAAACTTTTTGTACGTGTCATTCAAAATGTAAATAACAAAATGTAATACAACACAGCATGCGTATAATCAGATAAAAGAAGACCCTATGTCGTGATTACTACTAACAGTATTGTATCATGTGTATGACGGAGAATATTCAGGATCATAACAAAGTCAGATTGATGTCCACCTACGCTATTATTTCGAAAAGTCGACGCTTAATAATTGACTGAATAATTGACATAAACAAAACAGTTTTCATTCTTACCCTTCGTTGAACAGCAAAAATATACTGCTTGTAGAAATGGAATTATTATTGTTTCTGTCCTTCAGACGATAGACTTTCTCCTTCGCCAAAAGCTTCGTGAACAACTTGCGCAATAAATAACGGACTACTTGATTGGCTGTACCACAGAAGATCTAACCAATGACTGATTGCGAAATATCACGGGTTTGGTAAACTACAGGCCAACAAAAGGTAATAAATATCCGGAAACCGGGGTGTGGTTCACACACTGACTATTGATCATAAAACGGCGATACTTATAATATATAACACGGAAATGGGAAAAGAGCTGAATTGGAAAAAATACTCATGTTACACTATATTGCAGCATAAATAATAGGGTACTAAAGAAAGTGTTATGTGTTTTAACAGAATCGTTACTAATTAGATAACACACAGATTAAAGAGTCTCACATAATTAGAATATTCGGTGTGGTATACACTTTTTCGCAGCAGGGATGGGGGATTACAGTTGTTCTTGATAATTGATTTCTTTCGACACTTTCTATAACGTTTTTAATAATCTAGCCAACATCGTCGGGTAGAGCTGGTACTTAGACACACTGGTATCAAAACTGTCAAAAGCATGTCAGTTACAATGAAAAAGTTATTTAAGTCAGCTTAGGGTAATCACTCTGCATGGTTTGCCCGAAGATTGTGACTGCGTAACATTAAAAAGAAGAAACATTGAGGTGGTCAAGAGACGGAAACGTCTATTAACAGACCGAAACCAGGTAGAACTGGTTAGAGAGAAAACAGGAGTTCCCAAAAATAAACTCAAGTGTCGTCGTTGAGTTAGCTAGGTGATACAGCAATATTTCTAACACATCAAAATACAATGCATGTCATATACATTGATTGAAGTGTATACGTGGGCCCTATTGAGGTATCCAAGTTTCTGCAGAGACGATATAATAATACATAATGCGTACCTATTGCATGGTTTAAATCTTGTATCTCGCAAAGGAAACTATTTGGTCAAGTTAAACAAACAAATTCGATCAACACTGAAGATGTAAAGGTAATTGTATCGACTCAGAGTGCAAACTCCTACTATATGTAGATGATAGTGTTATTATTTTTTACACAAAGACTCAAAAATAATATTAAATAAATTATCTAAAACACTAAAACCCTGTCACGATCGGCTTTTAGATCTATAATAAACTTTCGCTACATCTTGGGAAAACAGAAAGTGTAAAATTTGGTCACAAAATGAAAAATTAGAAATGTGTCTTCTGCTTGTTTTAATATTAAAAGTAATAGACATACCATTGAATCCAAACCACTTGTAAAATATTTGGGTGTAATCTTAGGTCGACCAGTTTTTCATTGTGAACAATGCTTCACAGAAAATTAATCAAAGACTAAACATTTTATACCTAATCAGAATTAGTGTATAGATCTCTGTCATCAAGAAAAACGCTCTGCCCAGCACTTACCCAATGTCATTTTTGCTTGTTCCTCTTGGTACGATCGAGGCAGAGACGTATATATTACGTCCCTGATCGAGGGTATCTCAAAAGTTGAAACAAGGTTGTTCGTTTCATTTTGGATTTAGATTGGAGTAAAAAAATAACGTTTGTAGAACCGGAAAATTTAATGTACTGAATGTAAGTAATGAGTGGCTCAACTGAGATTAAACCATGTTTATATAATTGTTCATGACAAGAATCCAACTTGGCGTGTATGAAGGAACACAACAAGGGGTGTTCACGAGATTACGCCGATTGAAACTTTCCACTCTAACATAGAGACACTTGCGCGGAGATATGATCAACGTGTTCAAGTTTTAAGTTTATGAATGGGCTATATGATCCGAATTTGATGGAGGGATTGTTCGATCTCGCCGCTCAAGGGAGAACTCGTATACACAGTACAAACAATACTCAAACAGCATTGTCATTTAAATATTAGAAAACATTACTTTACTCAGAGAATAGTTGATATCTGGAATAGTCTCCCACAAGATGTTATTTCATCTCGTAACGTATTTTACTTTGAGAAACACTTGGACGAATTCTGGAAAGATCTTGAGTTGAAGTACGATCATACAACATCTTATATATATATATATATAGGCTTATTTTATGTTTACCACAATGTATTTCAAACTACAAATATGTATGTGGATATAGAGGCAGCAAATTAATGCATGCCTCCACTGATATTCTATTAAATCCGTTTAGAAGATCAAGCCCGTATAACTTGTATACACATCTCTCTGAGTCTCTTACAATGCAATAAACGATTGGAATGCATTACCAGAAAAGGCTATCAACAACTTACACGTGTTCAAAATTCTGGTCAAACAACATTTTACATCAAATTTTAGATCCGAACAAAAATGTGATTTTGTAAACGGGTAATGGTGTGACTTCAGTGATATGTTCTATTACTTCATAATTAAAATATTATCATAAACGTTGTTATTAATTTATACTATACTGTTACTTCATGCAGTAGTAGAAGCCCCATCTCTAAACTGTTTCAAATCTAGTTTAAACACTTTTTGGAAAAATATACCGTCCAAGTTTTATCCCAGTTTTAGGATATGTTGTGTTATTACCTGTGGACTGGCCCAACCACCAGCCCTCTTCTGAAAGTGGCAATTAATTTAAAGATATTTGTTAAAATTTGTCAATTGAATTATTCAAAATGTCGATTACTTTTACCAGAGACGTATATATTACATATACAATATATGTCTCTGCTATTACTTTATGTAGTGTGAGAAGCAAACAGATTTAAATAAAATTCCATTAGTTTAAATGCATTATTTGTATCAGATTGTAACTAATTCAAACGAGATAGACTTGCTACTGTTAATCTGATTTATTTCAAAAGTTTTTTTTACTAATAGAAGCACGGACTTAGAAACATTGCTAATCTAAGTCCGTGATAGAAGTTAGTCCAGAGATATGTCTCCGACTACAGCGCGAGAAAAGATCTGAGGTCAAAATATCAAAAATACAACGATAGATTATTAACATTCCCTCTAAACATTTTAAAAAATGTATTATCCTTTGGATAGATTATTTATTTTGTTTATCTCACTTAAATAAAATCAGGGGACAAATTTATCCAGAATCCGGATTTGATTGCAGTCTTACTGCTTTATTATATTTGACTTTAAAACGTCTGAGTGACTCAGACTTGAGCGTACAAGCGACTCTGTTGGTTACTGCATGCCAAGACGCAGAAATCAAAACAAAACTTTCAACAAACAAACTAATCCAAAAAATGACTTCCGAAGAAAAAGCACAGGTTTGTTTTTGTTTGATGGTGATCGCGAGAAACATGTGCTGGTGTTTTCCAAGCATATATTCATCGGGTTTCCGGTACGGATCATTCCAAACACTCGGCTATAAAACACATGGCTAAATACTGCATTTGTCCGCAGGTCTGTGCCTGTGTTTTGTCGCATCGTTCCGTGTTGTTTAATAAACATTTCTGTGTTTTAAGACTTATTCAAGTGGTTTTCTGGGCATAATAAACTATCTTGCCTTCTAGTTGATTCGGACTAAGATATATTAATTTAATTGTAAAAAGTTGTATAAAACAAGTCTTTTCCCCCTTGGTCAATTCATCCCATTGCATTTGACTGCTGGAGTGTTGGATTTCTGTCATGATTATCTTTTTGGTAAACTAATTGCATTTAAGTGCTGGATTCACAGTCAACAGTCATCCTTATAAGATGAGAGATATCGAACTAATAGAAAACGTCCAGAAGAGGGCTACAAAACTCATACCGGGTTTCAAAAAAATAAACGTACCCAGAACGCTTGCAGAGACTAAACCTGCCAACCTTAGAACACCGAAGGAATAGAGGGGACCTGATCAACGTATTCAAAATAGTGAAGAAGATTTATGATGAACGAGTCACGACAAATATGTTCCAAATGGATACCACCAGCAGGACAAGGGGACACTCACAAAAAATATTCAAAAAGCGATGTAACCTAGACATTAGAAAAAACTTTTTCAGCTTCCGCGTAGTAGATGCCTGGAACAATTTGCCGCAAGAAGTTATAGATGCAGAGGATGTAAAACATTTTGAAATTTTACTGGACAATCACTTGGAAAATACCAAAAAATAATTAACTTAATTTTATATATATGATAAAGGACATGTTAATTGTACACCAGAAGTACATCATACTGTAAATATTGTTATATCAACTGATATGGACACAGAGGCTTACAGCCTGCGTCCATTATTTATCGTATTAAATCGTATTAAACAATCAACTCGATTCATCTTCTTAGACAAAGACCTATTCTTCGTGCCAATAAATGAATACAATGTTATTTACCTCAACAGTTTGGGATGTTGCTGACATTGTATTTTCATCTTTGGCATTTATTTTCAGATGGCAACAACAAATCATTACGTTTTCATTCGTCATTTTTCATAATAAACATGGTGAAAATATGGAACAGGTTACAATTTGGTAATACTATTGTAGCAGAACTGAATGGGGTCGTTTGCTAGTGACCAGGTACATTTATAGCTCAATTGGTAGAGCAGCAGTTTAGATTTTGGAGAGTCTCAGGATCGGAACTGGGACTGGCCTTTGCATTTTTCCTCCATCTCCTGTTACATTGGTGCCTGTGACCAACCCTTGTTCAAGTATTGCACACTTTGTAAGGGATACCTGAACCTATAGGTTGTAAAAGTGTTGTCTTCAGGGGCAGAGTCTTTGAAAAAAGGAGGGCAAAATGTATTGGATTTGGACTGGGCCGATCGTTGGCGACCATGAAGCTCATTGGTAGAAAGTCTATCTAGACTTTGTAGGGTCCCAGGTTCGATTTTGATCTGGCTGTATGTGTATTTCTCTTCCCCTGTTACAATATATATATTGTAGAGAAACAGTTGATGTAATGCAATAAATGTCACAAAAAATGAATTAGAAATAAATGAGCATACATATTACCTGATTATCATGCATGTATTGCTTACTTTTATTAAAGAAATGATTATTCAGCTGTTTCAGTTTTTCTGTATTGAAGGAAGCAGTGGATGCTCTGTACCATTATAAGGACCACTACCTGGAGATAAATGGCATAGAGAAAGGACATCAAAAGAATGAAGATGTCAAAAAGAAGATGCAATCAACACTAGAATATTTGGAAAATTTAAACGGTTGGTCAAATATTACAATGATATTTATGTCTGCATAAGTTCAGAATATAACTTAGTTGGTAGATCTTTTCTTGTGCCAAGCACAAGTATGAAAAAATGTCAGAAGATATAAAATGTCAGAAGATAGAATTTCATTATCAACATATCAATAATTAGACACAGAAGGTTAGCTTGTAAACAATATTTTTCTGAAGGACATGCCATCAAACTTGATGATACTTTGCTATGAATGTCAACTTGTTCTACAAAATGTTGATGTTATGTTTAAAACAATGATTGCTGATTATATGAAGTATATTTTTCCATGTAATAGATACAAAAATTCAGATATTCAAAAGTACATAAGTCATTTTGGAATTAATAAACAAATTTCACTAAGGAAATGTATTTTGTCAATGTTAAATTTTGATAAAGAACTTTCAATGTTCAGACTGAATGACATTCAGACTGAATGACAATATGCAATGATTTCACAATGTTTCGTTTCCTTATTATTTAGATGAAATAACCAACAGAGCGGTGTATTTCATGCTGAAGGGCAAGATCCTCAATGTATTACCTGCCCATGACCCAAATGCTGAGGAAGCTCTGTCCAAGGCAGTCAAACTGGATCCCAAACTTGTTGGTGCTTGGAACCAGCTTGGAGAGTGTTACTGGAAAAGTGGCAACATCAACTCCTCCATAAACAGCTTTTCTGGAGCCCTTAATCATGTAGGTAGTTAGAGTAACACTTTGCTAGTTCAGGCACTATAATCCTGAAAACTGAAAATCTTAATGCTCGTACTTGGAAAACAGATTTTCACATGAATTATTGTACTATTAAATCCAAGTATCTCATTCAGAATAAAAACATATTTAAATGAAACAGAAGGACACATACCATGTTTATTCTACCTGTCTGATCAAACCCACGAGTATTCTGACATGTTTAACTCTTTCACCCCCATGTAACTGGAGTAGACTTTACCATTCATTGATATGGACGAGTCCATTATGGCCTACAGTGGTTAAAGGGTTAACATACAGTTATGGTCATGCTTCGTATAAAAAAAAACTGAATAAATCTGTGTATTCTGACACCCAGTATAATCAAAGTTATTTTTTGGATATCACACACTATATCTGATCTCCAGTCTGGGTTTGTTTAGGTGTTATCGGGTATTTGTCTTATCACAGACATATCTCAATTGCAATGTGGTCACCTTTGATAGCTGGTTTGTGACCTAAACATATCTGTCCTGTAAATTTCATATATGAATTGAAAACATCATTCCTATGAAATGCTGAAAAATACACAAAGATATGACTGAAATAAAGAAAATCCTACTTGATAATAGTCATGTTCTATTTATCCAGATAATTTGTTAATCAGGTTTAGATTCTCCTGTACACAGACATATAGTTTCTACCATACACTTTCTTTGTTCTACTGTTGATTAAACATTGCATTTCATTGATTTTAATATGCTTATAATTATCGTTCAATGCCACCTTATTTTGATTTAAAAAATTGATAGATTTTGGTGAATTGCAAACATCAAGTTTATAAACAGTTTTTGTATTGATCAATCAGATGTTATTTTAATTTCAATTTTGACAGATATTTTGCTGGTACATAACCCTTTGAACCCTATATAACTTTAGTAGACTCTACCATGCATTGATCTGGATGAGTCCATTATGGTCTGCAGTGGTGAAAGGGTTTAAGAAATATCCATTGATAAAGTTCCTTAACTGATGGTGATGAGTATTTTGTATTTCTGTGTTTAAATTTGTAATTATTGTCTGTTTATTGGTGAAATATTTCTCACTCATTCACGGCCTTGCTTTACTATGCTTTCACAAGATTTACATTTTCTTGATGAGTACATTATTAAGTATGTATGTTTTATTTTTTTAGTCGAAAAACAAGGTGTCCCTACGTAATTTGTCCATGGTGCTGCGACAGATGCCAGGTACACAGGCACAGAGGTTAAAGATGGTTGAGGAGAGTATAGACAAGGCTAAAGAGGCGGTACAACTTGACGTCAATGATGGAATATCTTGGAGTACGATTGCTATTCTTAATAAGAATATTTTGTCCCAAATTTTGATACATTGAATTTTAAGTAAACATATCAGAGCTTGTCAATAAATCCCTCACAAATTTCAACAGGACTCAATAATATTGTTGAAACAGAAAATTAATAAATACATGTTAAATGATAATTTCAATTTTTGCATAACTGTATTCATCAATATTCAAAATTTGTAAAGCAAACATCAAACCAGTTTAAGGATGAAAAAGAGTACACAACATAGAAAATGTATATTTGTAGTAGCACCATGTTGTAATACTTGTCAGTGTAATTGAGGATTTGTGGTACATTCATTGTAATACAATAAACAGTGTGTCACTGTAGCATTAAAATGTTATAAGTGTAGTTGTAGGGTCAAGCATGATCGACAATTTGTCAGTATAATGGCGACATCATGATATTTACCTTTTGCCAATGTAGTTGTGTAATAACAATGATGAAGACAGTTTGTTGATGCTATTGTTCTGAAAAAATACTTTGTAAAAAAGCATGGTACAGTTGCAAATATTTTTGTAAAGATTTATTTGTATACATGTATAGTGATTGATGTGTAGTTGATCTAAATAGACCTATGTCTCATTTCAGTGATTATGGCCAACGCCCACCTGTCCATCTTCTTTGCTAGTGGGGTACAGAACCCGGAGTCTCTGACACAGTGTATGAAAGCTTTCAAACAAGCTGTAAGTATTTATCATGAATATTGGTTTCTGTAAAGCAGATGTTTGAGTCCTATACTCATATCTATAGAGGCTTGAACTCAAACATTTTTTAAAATACTGCGTCATGATGATACATGCTTGGCACTTGAGTAAATTTCAAAATTTTAGTAAAGACACACAAAAACTTCTTACAAAAATCTATCTACCAGTACTCATGGTACTTTTAAAAGGAGCATCCATTTGACCAATGAAAGGTAATTAAAGTTGTATTGGAAGATCAAGCCATATTTCTAATTTTGCATATTTTTCAAATTACTTTTTGCCCAGTGTGTCAATCACACTAGCTCTATTAAATATTGTTTTTCATCTGACAACAGGAGAAGGATCCTGTAGCTAGGACCAATCCTGATCTTCACTACAACAGAGCTATGGTAAGTTATGTAGGAGGGACTGTAATATGTATGGTTAGTGGTACAATAGTCTGTATGGTTTGTGGTACAATAATCTGTATGGTTAGTGGTACAATAATCTGTATGGTTTATGGTACAATAATCTGTATGGTTTGTGGTACAATAATCTGTATGGTTTGTGGTACAATAGTCTGTATGGTTTGTGGTACAATAGTCTGTATGGTTTGTGGTACAATAGTCTGTATGGTTTGTGGTACAATAATCTGTATGGTTTGTGGTACAATAATCTGTATGGTTTGTGGTACAATAATCTGTATGGTTTGTGGTACAACAGTCTGTATGGTTTGTGGTACAATAATCTGTATGGTTTGTGGTACAATGTTCTGTATGGTTTGTGGTACTATAGTCTGTATGGTGTGTGGTGCAGTAGAGAATAATAAGTTTGTTTAGATAGATATATATATATGTACTGTAATCCATATGACTAGTTTTACAATAATCGGTGTGGTTGGTGGTAAAACAGTGATACGATGAGATATGTAGATACAATTTTATGTATAGTTTGGGGTACAGCTTTGCTAACTTATACAAAGCAGATACAATTATTAATAGTAAGTATGATTTACGATACAACTTGACTTGTACATCTTTTTCACTCTCCTGAAAAAAACTTTGTAGGCGTTTAAGTACCAGGAGGAGTACCAGTCAGCACTGGAGGGTTTCAGCGCAGCAGCACAGATGGATCCATCGTGGCCAGAACCCCGCACAAAACACGGAGAGTTGATGTCATTCCTACGAAAAACACGAGAGCTCACAGAGACAAAGGTGGCCTTTAAACTAGAAAACTAAATGAAATGAGAAGTTTCAAGTTCTTTGAATTGGTTAACAATATAGTTTCCGATTAGGTTTTAGATATGAACACAAGATCATCTCAAAATGGTGACAGACCTAAATGCATCAAATATATGACACTTGTTTTACTTTTACATCAATGCAGCATATGTAGTAATACATTTGACTAGAATGTATCGTATCACTGATAAGGAATATTTTACCTCTAATTGCCAAAAGAAAAACAATGGTTTCGAGTATTTACACAGCATTTACTGTCTATGCCACAATAAATGTTAGGGAACTGATATAAAAACTGACTTCAGTTACTTCCCTTTAAACAGTGACCTCTGCTATACAGCTAGCTAAACACACAGCTATGTCAGGCTTATAACTACATAAAAAAAACACTGCGTTTTATATATTTTTAGCTCACCTGGCCCGAAGGGCCAAGTGAGCTTATGCCATGGTGCGGCGGCCGTCGGCCGTCCGTCGGCCGTCCGGCGTCCGGCGTCAATATTTTACTTTAAACAACTTCTTCTCAATAACCAAAAGGCCTAGGATGATGATATTT
>JAUMHH010012687.1:0-11030 GCA_032359455.1 Chlamys rubida
GTGGTTAAGGCGTCTGACATTCTGCTACCACTAGCCCTCCACCACTTGGTCGCGGGTTCGAGACCTACGTGGGGCAGTCGCCAGGTACTGGCCATAGGTCGGTGGTTTTTCTCAGGGAACTCTGGCTTTCCTCCACAATCAATTTAACCTGGCACGTCCTTAAATGACCATAGCTGTTAATAGGACGTAAATCACAAACAAACCAAACTTTTAAGACCCTATTCAAATTTCAACAAAGCTTACAGTTCAGTTCATTTGGAAAGGGTAATTTCCTGACAATTATTCAAGAACTATCTTATGTAGAGATTAGAGCCATGTTAATGTGTACTTCAATAATCAAGAAAAATCTGAGAAACTATCACCAGAAAGTTCCTGAAACAACAACTAATATTCAGAAAACATTTTGAGAATCCACAAAATTTCTGATGTTTACATTAGAAGAACACTTAAAGTGGAAATTCCCTATTCAATAATCAGGTTACCTCATACTGGTGGAATTAGTTTTGGAAAACAAACTGTTCAAATTTACAAGATTCCATTACATTCTGTATGTGAACACTATACGTTTTATTTACTGGAGTGGAGGCCTAAGTACATAGCGGAGTGAGTAAATAAGTGTAAATAGCACATGTACATACAATAAGGGGATTTTTTTTTAATGTTATCATCCTAAAGTATAAAATCTTTTTAATACGCCTGTGGGCTTATTGCTGAGGATTGGTTCAGCACAGATGAAATATGATATGCATACATATGGCAACTCTGTTAAATTTGATTTCCAAACGAACTGATCTCATTGTTCCCATATTCCTTAATATCCATTTATTTTCATCATGCATCAACCTCTTAACACTTATTCACGTGTTCTAGCCTTTCACAGTACAAAATAAAATGATCATTTTTCAAGCCATTTAAATACTTTTGTAAAAAGTGCTAAACCCATCAGCCTACTGCAAAGTATCTTAAATTAATTATGATTTATTTTTATTTATTTCTACTTCTTGTATTAATTAGAATTTATGACCAATCTTTAATTATATCTTATTGTGTATCATTGATGGCTAAATGTATTAATTTGCATAGAATCCTTCAAGTTTCTCTTTCTACTGAAACAGATGATGTGTCTGTAGCCAGAACTAATGACACGGCCAGCTGTCTTTATCCAGTAATACATAAAACCCTTCACATGAAGATAAATTACCATCATAAGGGCTTTGTGAGAATGAATTACAATCCAAATTTAAATAATTTCCCCAAACTACAAACACAAACCAATCTGATAATAAGACAAATTCATAATGTGATTGTTTCATTATGTCTTTGAGGTCACACAGTTATAAATTTCAAATCCACCAATACCTAAGGGCCTTCAGATGCTATCAACGGAACGAATGCTGATCCACATTTGTTAAAACCTCAGATAAAACTATAAACACTAACCTATTTGGTAATTTGACAATGAAAACCTGACAATATCACTACACTTGGAAAGCTAATCTCTAGATCATGCGACAGAAAGTGTCATCGTTTCAGTTTGTGTCACAAGAGGCTCAATTACAAAATGAGATACAACGCACAGATATCATTACCGAACTATTTATAGATTTTATACTTTTTTTACGATATTTGAGACACGTAATATAGTTTACTGGCTGCTGACATGCAGGGTTTACGTTTATGTCTACTTCATCCAATATTCATCACAATGTTTTAGTGGGAGATACAAAATCTTCTCTAAATTCATCACAACGTTAGTGGGAGATACAAAATCTTCTCTAAATTCATCAACGTTTTGTCTTTGTTACTGTGGTAATGTAATTTTTTTGTTGGTATTTCACTGTTAACCCATTTATCTCCCTTTGACAGAAGTTTTTATTCTTAATTTGTAGAAATTATCACCACCATTTTGTATTAATTATTGCATAAATATTTATTTTTTAATAATAATTTTTATTAAATTTACTTCTGGAACATCCATCAGCTTTTTTATTGTTATCAAATATATTTTTCTCAAAAAGTGAAAAAAGGTTATTTTTTCCCCCTATCCATTTGTTGATGAATTATCTCCCTTGAGCAAAAGTCGAAGATTTTTAACCCACTCTGTTAGTTTTATCAGCATGGTGACACAACAGTTGTGGGTTAGTAAACATTAGTCTGGAATCTGATGTATTTTCTCACCTAAAAACATAAAAAGGTCACAAATCCATTTAAAACATGAATATTAATAAGACCCTGATGGTATCACAGACCTCTTCCGTATCATAATGCTAATTTTTCTTTGACAAAACTGGTCATTTGCATGCGACTCAGAGGTCAAAGATCAGACCTTCAGGATGTAAACAATACTTTAAAAAGATATCAATGTCCAAATTTATGGCCCAGAATAAATGTGTGTTTAAATTAACCCCCAAACCACCACAGAACGTTTCATAATGATATCTTAGTCATATGATAATAAAGGCGGTTTTGGTTAATGACCTAAGGGACACATACTTAACTCTGACTAATTATGAATGGTATTTGTTAATTAGTCTGTATATGAACATACAGGTGAGAAAAAATGTTCACACCTGTGTTTATTATTCCTTACCTTTACTTTAAAATTCAACACAATATTGAATAGAATTCAGCACCTTAAGTAGCATGGTTATTGTAAACACAATGTAAAAAATATTATTTTGTATCAATATGTTATGTTTCAGTTAAACAGAATATCAAACAATGACTCATTCCAGACCAGCAACATTCTCCAAAGCAGTATTCTGTCCACAGGTCCAAACAGTACCACTAGCCTAGCCTTTAGTAATCTAGAGGTCCTCCAATCTCTACATCGTGCAGTTATAACCCAAGATTCTCCAAACTTTGAACAGTATTCTGGCCCAAAGTCTTCCAACATCTAGCCTTATTCTACACAGAGCAATATCTTCTGAAAACAGGTCTCCCAAACTCTACATGGAGTAGTCCTGACCAAAGGTTTTTAATACATCAGAGCAGTATTTTGGCCCAAGGAACTCCCACCTTTAGCCAAATTCTAGACAGAGCAGTACGTTTTGACCAACGGTCCTCCAAACTATAGATGGAGCACTACTGACTCAAAATTCTTCCAAATATGAGCACAATTCTGACCCATTAGGTCCATACATAGGCTGTATTACCTGGGATATCTAGTTGCAATGATCCACCTGGTCAAGATCATGTATCTTGTATCCAATCTGACCAAATGAGTTCTGATCAAGTCAACTATCCTATGTCCAGATCAAACGTTGTCCAGATCCAACCCAGCCTATATCCTTGCCTAGTCCAGATCTGATTCATTTGATTCTGAAAAACCTTATATACATGTAATAATACATCAAGGTTTTTATCAGCTAGGCTGGTGTTACAGCAGTGTGCCTATGTATGTTCTACATGTACAGTAGGGTGGGAAGCAGGTGATAAGCTCCCGTAGAGTCCTGCTATCTGACCTGTAAAACATTCCCACCCTCTTTCAGTTTTCCTGTTTACCGTATTTACTCTATAAATACATTCTCACTCAATCTTGTTTACTGAATACCATTACATCAGAAAGCTTTTTCCCCCTTTTAATATATGTCAAGCTACAGATGTTTATTTTAAAGGAACTAGAAAACTGACAAAGTCAGAAAATTAAGGCCCCGGCCCATTATGTGTTTGACGTTAAAAAAACTATTGCACATATTTATATATCTAGAAAGTGTTGACAAATTAATATACCAGTACACCCCCCACTGCCTGCTATAGTAAATAAATTACACCACTATTGCACATCTACATATCAAAGTGTATGCTCTTTGGATTATGCAATGATCTCTGGACACGAAAGCATTGATGGATGTATAGTCTATTTTAAGTAACAGTGACCTTGAACTTCACCTTAGAACTTTTCAAATCCTATTTTAGCAAATCCTCACATCACCATGTCAAATTTAAAAAGAATAGTCTTCTGGATTCTGAGATAACTTTCAGAAACAAAAGTGTGGACAGATATTCAGACGGACACTGATTATTACAGGGCAGATGGATCTCCAACAAGGGGCCCTCTTAACTACTATCTAGTGCTTGTGGTAGTACAGACATTTGTTAGAACGTTTATTAGGAGAACTACTGTCCAGTGCTTGAAGTGGTAGTAATGTCAGATTGCATGTTGTTAAGTTAAATTTGAAAAGTGTTATTCATGTAATGTGCTGTTTGATAAAATCAAATTAATTCTTAATGTTATCAGACAAAATCTGGCAGGGCATGAATACAAATCCTTCCTACCTCCCTGTCTGTCTGGTACCCCTATAAACTGTCTAGCCTCACCCCGTTTAACTTCTTATAAACTAGAGGCAAGGTCAAGACAGAA
Organism: Chlamys rubida; assembly: GCA_032359455.1. Lineage (NCBI taxonomy): Eukaryota > Metazoa > Mollusca > Bivalvia > Pectinida > Pectinidae > Chlamys > Chlamys rubida. The sequence continues at coordinate 4,364 of JAUMHH010012687.1, forward strand.
CAGACACCAAAAGTGCTGACATTTGACTTTTCAAAACTAAATCCTTTGCATGTGTTGACATTGAGATTTGAAAGTGTACATAAGCTATCTCAGAACTTGTCTGTATCCATCATGAAGGCCTTAAATTTACAGATATGCTACCTTGAAAAGTGACAGTAAATATAAAAAAATCTTTTGATACATTTTAAATTGTTTTACATTATAAATTTACTGGCTATATTGATAAGACTTTTTAAGTAAATATGCAGCATGATGATAATTCATGATATTCCCTTGGAACCTAAATGGTAGCCACAGTCTACAGCATTCTACAACTTTAATGTACTGATTGATCTGGGTTTAAACAATGGAGTCATCACTGTGGTCACTATAAAGCTTGCTATTTGTCAAATTTGTATCTTCATTATGTTGAAGTCAATCAGACAATGAATTAACTTTGGCATAACCAACGGTTTTAGATACATTTAATCTTTTTATCTGTGTAATACAGAAATTTGTATAATCCAACAAGTCATATTTACATTTCCACTGCAAGTTCCTCTATAAGCATTTTTTTGGTGTTCATAGCTCTTGTTCATAGAGCTATGAACACTATTTGATCAGTGTCATTTGGAAGCTTCAATATCGAAATTATAAGGCAATATCTGTATCTTGGTCAATAATAACTAAAGATTTAGAACGTAAATATAAGGATTGAACACAATTTTTTCAATGCTCATGCTGGAATGAACACAAATCAGTTACATGCACATTCACAACGAAGCCCTTCAATATGTATTTGTAACTGATTTGCATTCATCCCAGCATTTAATTGAAAACAATTAGGTTCAATCCTTTGGTGTAATCCAAAAAATGTGTTATCTTCAAAGTTCTGTAACTGCATGGTGTAATAAAAATCTTGTGTAATTTGAAAATGGAATACCATTGTAATATCTGAAATCCTGTGTAATACAAAGCACTAAAGCAGATATCTACACCAATCCTGTGTAATACAAAGCACTTAAGCAGATATCTACACCAAACTGGTTTAAGCACAAATTTTCCGTTTAAACAGGTTCCACAGATTGAGAAATTGAAATCAATTAAAACTATTTGGAAAAGTGCAAAAAGAGTTTTAATAGGTCCCTGCTGACTGTGTGTTTTATACAGTATCATACATCTGTCACCTAAAATGACGTTTAACTGTAAGTAAATAAATCAGTAAGATACGTGTAAACTTAATCGATCTGGGATCATCCATCAACAAGCTGGCATCCATCAGAAAATATTCATGTTAATTGATATACTGACAATTTTTATTGTGTATAATTACCGTTACACGGAGTGCTCTCCCATTATTACTGTTTTATAGCTAAATAGCATTTAAGCAGGTCCATTAAACCAGACAAGCCATAAAAAGATAAATCATAATTATAGAAAAGAAAAAACGTCAAGCACACCTGTCGTATACAAGATGCATGTACAAATATTTGTAAAAATCCTTGAGATGGAATTTCCTATGATTATGTGTAATTATTTTTCTAAAAATAAACCAAAACACAGTGTTTTTGGAGTTCCTTGTACCATGGGTTGACATTTTATCATTTGATCTTTAAATCTGTAATGTAAAAATATCTCACAGGGTGAACTGTTTACTTTGTACACTGTATGAAGATGGTATATATTCCATAACGTCTCCTGTTGTCAGTTCTGGTACACACTTATATCATTATTTATTCTAGTTCTTCACCAAATAAAGACTGGTAAACAAAATTAAGAACATTCCCTATTAGAATATACAGTAAAATCTATCTAATTCAAACAGTCTCATCCAATATGACGCTGTAGTCCAATCTCTTATGAAAAAGTTTTACCAAATACCAAGACCCATGTTAAATCTGACACCCTGCCTAATCTCACCGATATGTTGTGTTCCATTGGATGTCAGATAAGACAGGTTAATCTGAATAATATGTCGTAACCTAAAGGGTGTCAGATTTGACAGGTTAATGTGACTAGTGTGTTGATGTCCCACAGGTGTCAGATTAGACAGGTTAATTTGACCAATGTGTTGTTGTCCCAAAAGGGTGTCAGATAGGACAGGTAAATCTGAACACAGGTGTAGGATTAGATAGGGTTCACTGTATAATTTTCTTGGTGTTGAATTCACAATAAATCAGAGACAGATCCAGAAAGGTCCGGTCTCCTGGAAACAGATGGTAAATTTCCAATTTAAAAAAATCTCTCAGAGATATATTTTCTAGTGAAAACAAAAATCTTTCTAACAAAGTTGTTTTCTTTTCTAAAATTGCAAGATTTGGAAAGGAATTACAAGAATTTGCCAAAAGAGCAATCATGAGTTCTTACTATAGTGATACATATATGTATAATCTACCAACATTTACAATCAGGACAAAAGATGATTACTAGCTACTTGAGCTGTCATCAGACATCTGATTCCTCTGACATATTTAGGCTTAGGCGTCACCATGGCAACAGCTAAAAGTACATGTACTTCACATACAGCAGGTGTCTTGAATTTTAATTTAAGGAAACTTTTAAGTGCAAATTAACTACAGGTAATTAGCCACAATGTAGTGATTACCTTACAACGGTTTCTTTGTTTCATTTATATTGCATCGTCAAGTAACAATTGGCGTGGAAAGGTTAGCCAACAGTGTTAATTAGCAAAGGTCAAAGGTTACTCACGTTCAGTTAGAGTTAAGATTACATTGTACACACAAAGATGAAATGGCAATTTGATTAGTAAATGACATTGAGTCTTGTTAAGAATATGTTTCAAATGCAAAAGACATCAAGTGATTAAGAAAACCTATCACTGCACTAAATTATACAGCACAGCTGCATTTTCCCACTGCTCAACATATGCCCAAGGGCTATACAATTCAATATCTGAAGAAAATTTCTTAATTTGGTTTCAAAACGTTTTTGTCACGTCCCGATATCTCAAATACTCAGTAATGTCAAAATTAACTGAGGCCCTGATGGCTTTTTGTTGTGTATTTCAACTGGATTATGTCATATATAGGCCTTTTTACCTTAAATCTAACATGAATTGGGTATAAAATATCACCATTCATTGCAGAATGAATTTGAAAGCATTATGAAAGCTGCAAAAAATTCATACAGAAGTTCAATTTTATTTTAATAAATTAAGTTAAAAACAAATCATCTAATCTAATGTTAATTTTAAGTCTTCTCAGCCAAAAAAAACAACTGTAAATGTAGTTGTATGCAAAACATTTGGCAATCACGATTCTCCTAAATCATGAGGCCAAGATAACAACAGTGCAGGACAATACATACACAACACGTCCTCCTCTGTCTTGTCCACTAGTTCTATTACTTACTTGAATCCTATATATTATGCCCCTAACTTACAGAACTCACAAAATTATCACACTGCAGAAGTACTTACTTGACAGCAAAAACAAGATCTCAATGTTGATTATAAGTTCAGTGATGATAGTGACTGCAACACGACATGTGATGCACACGGCAACACAATAACAATCCAATCATGGACGAACGTGGATGATTAAAATTCAAACACATCTAATGCACACTTTGAACACTCAATAGAAATCCCATCTGAATCAAACATGGACGATGAAGAAATACCATCACAAATCCTCGAGATCCGAGGTGGCAGTGCCAACAACACGAGAACAAACACACAAGTCTAACACTTAATATAAACTAACAGATTTCACACTGCTATCAGCCAACATCAATGATCCTATTGATTTTTCACCATCAAATTTCCTCTTTTTCGGCCTTATCAGCAACTTATGTGTTCAGTACATAAACCCTACCTCTATACATATCGTATGTACAGATATAAATACAATGTAAAACCTATACAGGAATTTGTAGAAGTCATACAGTCATTTGATCACCTGCTGAAACTGTGGCTGATGGTACAAAGTCGTGAAAAAGCATAATTTTCAGTCAGCTAGGTTATAATGCAGTTTTAAGACAAGCAAGCTGCAACAATACATGTACATTCCGTGAAACTCCTTCCTTGACAGAAGCCGACTATGTTTTAGAGCACTAAAGCTCCTTGCAATCATCTTGTGCAGGAATTACACTTTGAAAGAAGCTTTAAAACTCAGATTTTAACATGTATAAGTTACACACAACAACAGCTGTTTCCATGGCAATCAAATTCACAGATGTTTCACTTTATGACATTTTCATGAACCAATAGTCTCAGTGAGTACCTTGCAAATTCCAGTTTTCTTAGCTTAGAGGGTTAAACGTGTCCTTCAGCCTTGACAATCATGCCACAATTATGTTCAGCAGTGAATGTATTTATTGCTGTCTCAGTAGCCCATATGTTACCGATGATAGTGTTTGGTCTCCACAATAACAGTTGTATACAGGCGTATAACAATACTGATCCTCATTTTCACAATATATCCATCACACTCTTTAATAATCCCTGAAATTTGATTCATGGAGACTTCTAATGGTTTTGACCTTCCGGGGTGGAGAAATAATTAATTGTATAGTTTACAGAATCGCTGAAGCAGAACATCCATCGGACCACAAAGGACAAGGTATCCTCCGATCTCAAGCCGTAACATGATGGAGCATAGAGGGGTCAGATTCTGTATGGGGTCAATGTGGTGTGACACATTTTTGATGGGTAGTTATACCCCTGACCAGTAGTGGCTGACCGTAGGCCCTAAGGTTGTTTGATCAGGTCCTAGGAACAACACCATCTGTCTGATAACTGGTTAGATCTTTTGACCCTTTAACACTGCAGGTTGAGTTGTGACAGGGCCCCAGGACAAATTTGAAAACCCCTATACACACAAAACTCCCTGCAAGGACCACAGAAAAAATACCCCTATTCTTTGCACTGTTGGAGGGTCATTATATATATTAACAACTAAGCCAGTATTACAGTATTCTGTAATGTCAGAAGTCCCCAGGACAAGAACAATGCTTATCTTACTGTTACATTGAGACTTACAGCTTTATTCTACCTTATTGTAATATGGAGACTTAGGGAATGCTAAGACTTAAATGTGATATGGAGACTTAAGGGTGCAATTTACCTTACTGTGACATGGAGACTTAAGGGTGTATGCTACCTTACTGTGACATGGAGACTTAAGGGTGTATGCTACCTTACTGTGACATGGAGACTTAAGGATGTGTGCTATATTACTGTGACATGGAGACTTACTGATATATGCTACCTTACTGTGACATGAAGACTTAAGTGTTTATGCTATATTACTGTGACATGGAGACTTAAGTGTATATGCTACCTTACTGTTACATGTAGACTACGGATGTATGGTAAGGGTGTATGCTATATCTTGGTGTGACCATCATCTCCTTTCCAAAATAGTTCCACACTTAAACCATATGTGAAATATCCCATAAAAATGGTAGCCTGAAGTTTCTATCAATTGATGACTTATTAAAGATGCTCGAGTAATTCTGCATTAGCAGATTATGGTGGTAGTGTTTTAAAGGGAGATAACTCTTTCACGAATCACTGTTATAATGTGTAACATAGCATAGATCCTTAACCAGAATGTACCAACATTGTATTTGTTACATTCCGCATATTATAGGCAAACAGATGTTATGCTTCACTGAAAGCAACTATGTATACACCTGTGATATGGTAATAAGTAGGTGTAGACAGCATACCTTGTATTCACTGGCCCGTGTCATACAAATCAGTGTTATACAGTTTGTAGTTATAGATCACTATTGTCATCTACAATGAGTTGAGGAATTTTATGATTTATGACATCATTTTGGGAAATTACTTAACCTGTTGTCAGACCTTTCTTTTTTAAAACAATGAAATTTTCAAATTTAATAAATATTGATAATATTATTTGCTTTATTTTTTTTACTTAACATTACAATATTTTTAAAAATATTATTTGATTGAGACCTTTCAATACCTTTCCTTTAAGCAAAGAGTTGTCGGATTCTTCAAGATTCTCAAGCATTATCTCCCCTTTGAATGAGAAATGGTCTTGCCTTAGAGTGAAGGGTATTCTTATTACATGAAAAGAATGATCAATACTTGAGTGAAAATTATTCTTTTCTTTGTAGAGTGCTACAAGATGGAGCAATGACATATTTTTTGGACTCCAGAGAACCGCCAACATGAATCATTCCGTTATCAAACTGTGCAGCAAAATTCCAGAAAAGTAGGTTCATTGACCGCGTGATTGCATTTCCAGGTTCTCAACAGCTTGTCTTCTCTAAACGTTACAGTTGTGATGTCTATCAGGGTCTATGGTGTAGGAATTAGGGAAGGTGGTTGGTGTGTCCAGTATATTGTGTGAGGGCATGGTTTTACCTGTGGGGATAGGGGAGGGGGATCATTTTGTCTCAGGGAGGGCCGAAAATGTGAGGGTAGGGGTCAGGGTAGTTGTGTACAGTGTGGTGTGTGTGCTCATGGCATAATGTATGGAGGTAGATGAGGGGTCACTGTCCACTGTGGTATGGGTGTGGGAGGGGCCTAGCCTATGGGGGTAGGTGAGGAGATATGTCCAGTGTCGTAATTGTATGTGAGAGAGGCCTATGTCCAGTGTCGTAATTGTATGTGAGAGAGGCCTAGCTGTGGTGGCAGAAGACTCCGAGGGTGACTTCTTTCTTACAGGTGGCTATACTGGCATTAGGGATG
>JAUMHH010012698.1:0-11029 GCA_032359455.1 Chlamys rubida
TCCCCCACAAACATGTATATGGAAGGCGCTGGTTAAGGAACCCTGTCCCTCCCCCACAAACATTACTCTGACAGCAGACATTATTCCCTTTAATCCGCACACATCTCTTTTTTATTGATGTGTTACGATTATAAATTTATTCCTTCATTTACAACAAGTTTAATCATGGTTTTCTAAACCAAGGTAGCTAATGGCAGAGTCAACTTCATCATGTGAAGTCTTTTATATTTTAATGTATGACAGAAATCAACAGCTTCTTAATGTATTTGATTCTAATTGCAACAGTAGTTTAAGCCAGTGGGATTTGGCCTCTAGCTTCACCGATGAGTCCTAAAGTGACGAAATAGATATATAGAACAGTGTAATTCATTTATAACATACTGTATCAATCACCAGTTCGTTCAGGTGCAATGGCACGCGGGTCGTACGTTAGTCTTCCCTATACAAGGATCTTGTTGGTCTGGATGTATCATAGGGTTTTGGTAATATTGAAACTTTTCCAAGTTTCATTTTGTTTATCGTGTTACAGTTGTTAAGAAGTATACCAGTTAGAGATTTATGTCCGCATGTCCACACGTTCTTCTCGTAATCAGCCATGCATGTCCGCATGCTCTTCTCGTAATCAGCCATGCATGTCCGCATGTTCTTCTCGTAATCAGCCATGTATGTCCACCGCGTTCTCCTCGTTTACATATCAGATTGATGCTACTTCAGTTTATGCTAATGGACTAGTTTACAAAATATTTGTTATGACTTCTGTTAGTTCGTTTGGTATACGGAACCAATACTTTTGGAGAAGACGTAAACACCGTAGTGGTCTTCTTTAGTAAATTTACAGATTTCTGTCGAATAAGTGATCATATATACGACGAGACCATTTGATAAATAAGATATCAATTCTAGGTCGTTTATTCGTTTTCTAACCGTAAACTCATTTGAATTATGTCTCCATTTATCTTAAAGTTGTAATTTATTAATCACATTTCTAGCCCTAATTAAAATCTACCTATAATGTACTTTTTCCGCTGATAATTGGTCTGATTTATGTGTTAATATATTTCGTTTCATTTGCATCACTGAGTGCATATACATTAGCTATTCGTATAATTATCATCTTGCCTAAGAAATGTTAATATCTAGAAACGCCCATCTGCATCTGGTAACAATAGGTTAGCGGGTTTATTTTCAAACCTTTCTGAAGAAAAAAAATACTACTTTTTACTATTCCTGCTTACTTTTATTGATCATAATGAAATATATCTCTGTACCAGAATGTAAGTCATTGGACTCGTCAATTTTACAAGCATTTAAAAAATTATACAAATATCATCGAATTTCTTTGAAATGTTCACATTATTTGCACCGTCGGTATTGCTATTCCTTCTGATTTCTTTGAAGAAATAAATATCCAGTGAATATCTTCCTATCCATATTTGCCTATACTGCTATAACACAATATAACAATTCTGGAGGATGAACAGAGGACAGGTGATTGTACCTATACAATATGTTATTAGATACAGAAAGCAAAGTAGCCGGTTACTCTCGGTGACGACACAAACTAGTAGTACATCTACTCCCCAATCACCATAATATAAGTATATACATGTTATGGAGTGTGTTCTCTTTTTGTCGTGAAACATTTCTAATTATCTATAACATTGCACGATGTTTCTATTCAAGCACGACTCGTATTTTTAAAATAAGTTAATATTGAAGGTATCTTTTGTATAGTTTGACATATATACTTGCATCTTAGTTGTAAACATGTAGACACTCTTTTTAATGTATCCGACACACACCCCTATTACAACAAACCATAGTACAGTAATGTTACGTTATTGAATGTCTACATCATTTGTCTATCATTAATGTACTCACTCTATAACAAATAGTACTTCCATCAAGTCTGTTTTTTCATAACAAAACCTTATAAGATGGAAACTGATTTATCCTCTGTTGTAACCACGGTTTTTCCCCAACAGTTCCTACGTCGTCACGATGCCAGAAACTATCCGCCCCAACCTTGATACCAGGGTCTATGTTCACATACTCAAGGCAGAAGGTCCAGTAGACGTCACCGTCACGCTTCAGAGGAGTGACGACAACAACTCGACGGTAGCACAGAGCTCACAAACAATCCTGCCACAAAACGATCCAGACAAAAACGGTAAATTGTGGAACTATGCTTTCTGCATTAGCGACTTGTTAGTCTATGTGTTTATTGTATTCCTGTGTTTATAAATGTATAAGCATTTTATCATAATCATGGGATCATGATATAGATTTTTTTTTAAGTTTTATATCTGATTGATAAAACAACATCAATATTTAAACACAAATGTGTTTAATTAAACAGAAGTCCATACTAATAATTGTCCTTCTTTATAATGAGCACCATACTATTTTAATAATCCCCGATGCTATGTTACCATTAGCTCCAATGTGAACAAAACATTTAAGGAACCTTTAGTCAAAATCTCAGAAATCTGCAAATAGCTCATTCTAAGCCTACATTCTCTACATTTGGGACTGTGAGCCTTCCTTGTGTGTGTATTTTTTTGTGTATTGACGTCTGTGTGTCCATCCTTGTGTGTTGATGTTTGGCTATGTGTCCATCCTTGTGTGTTGATGTTTGGCTATGTGTCCATCCTTGAGTGTTGATCTTTGACTATGTTTTCATCCTTGAGTGTTGATCTTTGACTATGTTTTCATCCTTGAGTGTTGATCTTTGGCTATGTGTCCATCCTTGTGTGTTAGTTTTTTGGCTATGGTCTATTCCTTATGTGTTGATTATTGGCTATGTGTCTTTCCCTGTGTGTTAGTTGTTTGGCTATGGTCCATTCCTTGTGTGTTGATTATTTGCTATATGGGTTAAACTTGTAAGTTGATTATTTGCTATGTGTCCATCCGTGTGTGTTAATGTTTGGCTATGTCCATCCTTGTGTGTTAATTTTTAGCTATGTGTCCATCCTTGTGTGTTGATCTTTGGCTATGTGTCCATCTGTGTGTGTTGATTTTTGGCTATGTTTATCATTGAGTGTTGATCTTTGGCTATGTGTCCATCCTTGTGTGTTGATGTTTGGCTATGTGTCCATCCTTGTGTGTTAATTTTTAGCTATGTGTCCCTCCTTGTGTGTTGATTTTTAGCTATGTGTCTATTCTTGTGTGTTGATGTTTGGCTATGTGTCCATCCTTGTGTGTTAATTTTTAGCTATGTGTCGATCCTTGTGTGTTAATTTTTAGCTATTAGTCCATCCTTGTGTGTTGAATTTTGGCTATGTTTATCATTGTGTGTTAATTCTTAGCTATGTTTCTATCCTTGTGTTTTGAATTTTGGCTATTTGTTCATCTTTGTGTGTTGATTTTTCGCTATGTTTATCAGTGTGTTAATTTTTCGCTATGTGTTCATCCTCGATTTTTGTCCTTCTCTGTGTGTAACGATATGTGTACTGTTTCTTGTATGTTGGGATAGGTCACGGGATTGTTGATGTTTACATATTGCTGTAAATATTGCTTTTGTTTTTTAAGGCGTGTCTACCCTGATAGACATCCGTGTGCCTAGTCATCTAATGGCAGGAAGTTATGCCATGAAAGTTGAGGGAACTGGTGGACTCACATTCTCGAATTGGACGGAACTTAAATTTGATAAAAAGAGTTCGTCCATTCTAGTTCAGACCGACAGAGCGATGTACAAGCCTGGACAGACAGGTAAGTAGTTATGGCTTTTGTGTTTGAATTTGTTAATATTCTTCCAATCCTTTTGATTGAGAATGCCGATTGTTAACTTGCTCCTGAACAATTTTTTTTGCTCAAATGTGGTGTTTAACATGTAACATTGCTTAAAGTATTTTCGAGTTTGTTCCATTTTTGTCATGTCGCAATGAACCGAAATATGTTTTTGTTACTTGTCATAATTGAAGCAAAACAGAAATACCTATCTATAAACAACATATACAACGTCATCAATATACAAACGTGTGTATAAACTTAAAGAATATTAACATAATACAATTCCAGGTAGTGAGAATACACCACAGAATCGTTTCTGACTCCCCGCTGATGTATATGTTACATTTTACATACTAAATTAAAACACTTTACAAAAATATATATAATCTTAACATGGTCTGTCAGACTTATACCAAAGATACAATGGAATACGCAGAGTCACCATTGTTTCCTGTAAAGTATAATTAGAACAGGTGCTGTCTTAGCATGGTATATGTATGTCAGGCATATCAATTAGCTATGGTAATTGAGTTAGAGAGGTGGCCCATCTCTACAAAGTCTACACCACTATGATAGGCAGTGTTGAACCCGTAATATATATAGCTCAGGGCTATGATAAATCACCTCATGTACAGGTATGCAGATTATCTGTCACATCAGTCAGATATTGATTACGGCAGAAAAAAAACTCAGCTGTCACAAATCTATCATGCTGTGCATAATCAATCACTAATCAGTTTGTTGCATATACGTGTCTTCAGGAGGTATAACTAATACCTGTTAACTAATTCGGTATCATACAGGAAACATTTACTTAGTCACCATTAAAGAAATGTTACTGCCTTATATTACAGGTTATCCTTATAACACTCAAAACCAGATTCTATGAATATAGCATTAAACACGACATTCAACCTATATAACACCCAAAATCAGATTATATGAATATAGTATTAAAAACGACATTCCACCTATATAACACTCAAAACCAGATTCTATGAATATAGTATTAAACACGACATTCTATCTATATAACACTCAAAACCAGATTCTATGAATATATAGTATTAAAAACGACATTCCGCCTATGTAGCACTCAAAATGATATTCTATTACAATCACCCAAAAAAGAACTTTTATTAATGTTATATTCAAAACCAGATTATATCAATGTAATAATCGAAAGGTAAACCTACAGTTACTGTTTCCGTAAACACAACTCACAAATCTACAGTTACTGTTTCCGTAAACGCAACTCACAAATCTACAGTTACTGTTTCCGTAAACACAACTCACAAATCTACAGTTACTGTTTCCGTAAACACAACTCACAAATCTAGGTCCTATTAATGTACATGTGCAGTTTCTGAGATAGAAAAGGTCTGCTGTACCCCGTTGCATGTCGTAAGATGATACCATATGTTGGTCCCCCTCAGTATTAGGAGTTGTCTTCCATGTCTTCACATAAAGAGTAAAGACCATAGTTAATTATATTTCTCAATGAAAACGTTTCAATCTTCTTCATCGATATGTCATAATGCAGGTTGTTAGACAACACGTTTTGATATAAATATGTACTAATTATACTTTTTGCATTTGAAAATCAGGCATGGTTTTAATTTTGTTACTTTTATCTTTTTTTTCCAGTGCGATTTCGAATTTTCGGGATGCTACCCGATCTAACACTATTAGACAAACCCATTGATGTTTCAATTTTCGTAAGTATTATTTGTGTACGCAAGTTCTTCATTTCTTCCTTTTATCTCTGATACACCTTCGATAATTAGCACATACAAATTATGCAGACCCTTATATTCGTGACAAAAAAATGCTTTTTGTACCTCTGTCCTATGAAATAAGCGCCTAAATAAGGCAGCAGAAATAACTCAAGTAGTACATTTTACAAGTTTAATTGATCCATGCTAAATGGATTAGGGAGCACTTTATCGCCGGAAAATAATAATCTACTGAGTACAGTGTAAAACTGACAGCATTGCTGTGTACTTTCGTTGAGAAGACAGAAACAATTCTTGCATTCCTTCTCAAGGACATCTCACATAGATTCTGTGTTAGATAACCATTGGCGGATCCAGAGGGGCTTTTTGGGCTTCAGGAAACCTCCACCCTGATAATTTTCTTTAAAAATCATGTATTTTCACCATTTTCCTCAATTTTTCCCCACTTGGAAACCCCCCTGGAAATTTGGACAACCCCCAGATAGGTCTCTGGATCCGTCACTGATAACAGATTGTCTACAAGTTCCTCTGTGACCAACAACCTTACAATATTATCATATGATTTATAGTAACTGATGTTCGGTGTTACAGGACCCTAAGAAAAACAAGATTCAGCAGTGGAAGGGCTTACGCGACCCTAGTGGCGTCATCACAGAGTCCATGGCGATGTCAGACCATCCTGTGCTTGGAGACTGGGTGATCAAGGTCAATCAAGGGGTCAGTGTTATCTTACTGTCAATCATGCTTCAAGGTCACCCAGGTGTCAATAGTAACTTACCACTTACTTATACTAATACAAGACAATGCACGATTCAACAACGATTGTGAATGAATATTGAGGAGGTATGTCGAATGAAAACCCTCCTAGGTAGAGGACATGTTACTGTACCGATCCCTATGATGTAAGTTCACTAATGGAAATAAATAGTTTATAATAAAATGTAATTACATACATCATTATCGACTTCCTGTTTACTAGATCTGGAGGTAATTCAAGTGGTCAGTGTAATTGGTTTAATTAGTTTATTGAAAAAATTCGCGCTTTTTTAATGCAAATTTAGTTTATCAAAATTAGGAATAGGAATGTAAGTTATGGTGCCTTTTTATTGATTACTTTTTGCTTCAACGATTCATAAACTTCTAAAATAAACCATTCATTTACCATGTTATTGCTGATACATCTTGTTTTGTTTGCCCCATACTCCGACAATATTGATTTGTTTTACCAGAAGCGATTTTGGTAACTCCAGGATAGGGACATTGGATTTAATCACTGATTTACATGCATACAGAATACTGGTTGAACGCAACTATTTAAGTAACACGGTTGAAATTATTATATATAAATAATGATAACTGTTTTTTGTGGCTGTATTATACTCTGTGTATAACCTTTTTGTGTTCTAAATGGTTGAAATGGTGACATTATACAGCAAAATGGTTAATTTGTTCAGTTTTATGCATTGATAAACAAGTTTTAAAATAAGTGCTTCTTAACCTTATATATCTAGTTATTACCATATGTATCATTATTACGGTAAACTGTGATATCTCTCTCACGTTAAAAAGATAATCTTTTGTTTAATCGCTTTCTTGATGGACAAAAAGGCCAAAAGACAAAGCAAGAGCAGAATTCACCTCCATTTGATCAAGTATTCAGTTAAAAACAATTGATATCATTTCAGGTTGGAAGCAGGGAAAAGACATTTACAGTTGCTGAATATGGTAGGTATTCTGTGTACAGTTTGCTAGATATTATCAAATATTTATTTTCTGATTTAAAAGATAATCCGTTTATAACACTTATGGTGATCAATAATCCGTTTATAACACTGATAGTGTCAGATATATTGTAAGATATATGTCTTTCTGTATGAAAGAAAGGGATATTTGGTATATATTGTATATATGATAGTAAGATATATTTAGTAAGTATACCTACCTGTTTATATGATAGTAAGAGATATTTGGTAAGTATACATATCTGTATATATGATAGTTAGAGATATTTGGTAGTTATACCTAATTATATATGTGATAGTAAGAGATATTTGGTAGGTATACCTATCTATATATATGATAGTAAGATATATTTGGTAGGTATATCTATCTATATATATGATAGTAAGATATATTTGGTAGGTATACCTACCTGTATATATAATAGTAAGAGATATTTGGTAGGTATACCTAGATATTTGGTAGGTATACCTACCCGTATAAAAGATAGTAAGAGATATTTGGTAGGTACAATGTATACCTACCTGTATATATGATAGTAAGAGATATTTGGTAGGTATACCTACCTGTATATATGATAGTAAGAGATATTTGGTAGGTATACCTACCTGTATATATGAAAGTAAGAGATATTTGGTAGGTATACCTACCTGTATATATAATAGTAAGATATATTTGGTAGGTATACCTACCTGTATATATAATAGTAAGAGATATTTGGTAGGTATACCTACCTGTATATATAATAGTAATAGATATTTTGTAAGTATACCTATCTATATATGTGATAGTGAGAACTATTTTGTAAGTATACCTATCTATATATATGATAGTAGGAGATTTTTGTAATATCTGGTTTTTTACTGCTGTTATATAGTGCGGTAATACAATACATTTCTTTTTTACAGTGTTACCAAAGTTTGAGGTCAAGGTTATTCTTCCTCCATTTGGTGTGGCAAAAGACGAATCTTTCACCGTGAAAATATCTGCAATGTATGTAAACTCAGTGTTCTAGTAGAGGAAAACTAGAAAATTTCCTCATAGTTCTATATTCGTTTTTATTCAAATGAAAGTCATTTTTAGTGTAAATTACATTTCCTCTTTTTTGTTTTGAACTTGAATACAATTTTGTTTATAAAAAAACAACCAACGTCATCTATGTACAATACTCTACAATATGCACGTGTGTAATTAATTGTGCTATTAACATTTGCTATTAATAATTACACCCTGTTAATGGACATATACACATTTCATACAGATATATGTTAATGATCCTATACTCCTTGTAGGTACACGTTTGGGAAACCAGTAAGGGGTTCCGGTGTATTCCGATTAAAGAGGAAATATCCCAGTTGGTGGCTACAGAGAAATAAAGACTACGTAGAAAGCATTGACCGTCATTTCAAGGTAAGTCAATCCGTACAGGAAAACTCCCACATCACAGACTCCCTCTCTACCTCCATCATCATAAACAAATACTTGACAAATATGGCGGGAAATATTTCATTTTTCAGGAACACATATTTTTCGACCACATAAGGATGTCTTACCATTGCATTTGGCATCTTCTTTGTTTCTAGCATTTTATTTTCATTTGTTTTAAAATAAGCTGTCCTCGTGTGTCGACACTGTGATATTATTTTGTATGAGTCAAAAACATCCTTATTATGAAAGAGTACCTATTCCCTTCATTACAAGTGTAGACATCGACAATCCTTAGATTTAGTTCAGGGTTGGACGGGGACAGTGACATGATAGCAGTGCAGATCGGATCCTGTCCAGGGCGTATATATCAATAAGCTTAGAGCAGGGTCTCAATCAGGAATCAAATCAAGTAGACATGCCAACGTGATGAGCAGGGAAGAAATTGTATGTAATAGAATATATGGATTAAAATCTCAAGGAGAAACTTGAACAGCCATCTTCTTCCCTTTCCTTAAATATATTTGTATGTGTAAAGTTTAAAGGAATGGAAATTAAACTTATACTGACAACAGTGCTGATTGTCATACACAGGCAAACTGTTACGTTGAAGGATCCCGCCACCTATTTCAGCTAAAACATTGTATGACAAAATAATGATCATGTATGCCAAAATATTGATCATGTATGCCAACATATTGATCATGTATGCCAACATATTGATCATGTATGCCATAATATTGATCATGTATGCCAAAATATTGATCATGTATGCCAACATACTGATCATGTATGCCAAGTTTTGATCATGTATGCCAAAATATTGATCATGTATGCCAAAATATTGATCATGTATGCCAAAATATTGATCATGTATGCCAAAATATTGAGCATGTATGCCAAAATATTGATCATGTATGCCAAAATATTGTTCATGCAGATATCAACCTCTGATGATTACTTGTTAATGTAGTGATATCACGTAAATGTTATAAAAAGTGACGCGGCGCCAATAACATTTTCTATTTGACTTGAGACCTATTCTGGTATTTTTGTGTTAGAATTCGGATATAAAAATATGAATAGTGATAAGAAGACGTTAATTGTTTTTTTCAAAATTGTATTTCAGATAAATGGCGATTACGAAACGAAAATATCTCTGAATGATATCCGTAAGATCGATTCGAGTTTGGCGTGGACAGAGTTTGTCGTTCAGGCTAATGTTACTGAGGGTATTACTGGCTTAAGGATGAATGACAGCGAGGAAATCATGTTTTACAACAGTCCAGACAAAATCAAGTTTGCTGAATCTCTGCCCAGTACATTCAAACCAGGACTGAAGTACACGGCAATTGTGAGTAAAAATTGCAGCTAATATCTGTTTTATTTAATTCATATTTGTATTCATATGTATACATATATATTACTATTTGTTTTGTAATTTTGTTTCAAGTGATTTATGACGCTATGAACTTGTATATATATAATTTTTAAGTATGTTTTTAAAATTTCTATATCTGAAGTTTCAAGTGATTTATGACGCTATGAACTTGTATATATATAAATTTTAAGTATGTTTTTAAAATTTCTATATGTAATAGGTACGAGTAACACAGAAAGACGACAGCCCTATTCCTAATACATTAACACGTGTTAATGTATCAGTCAACTACCAATTACCGCTTCCGATGGAAACGACTACGCCCGCTCCGACCACTACTCCAACCCCGCCACCCACGCCACCACCTACACTTCCCGCCGAGACAGAAATGATAAACGGCACATTTAATTCTACCGTCCTCCAGGAACTGGATTTTATGAATGCTACCCTTTTACCGGAAATTATGGAAGTATGGCCACCCTTCGAACGTCACATTTATCCACGGTTTAAGACGATTCATGAGGAGCCGCGTTACTTCGATGTTCCTGCTGATGGACTCATTCACTTTGATATCATGGTACCTGAAAACGCCACATCCGCAAGTATCATAGTAAGTATATGTAACAAACTGGCCAGTATCATAGTAGGTATATATAACAAACCGGCCAGTATCATAGTAGGTATGTACATTGTATATTAAAAAACCGGCCAGTATCATAGAAAGTATATATACATAGTATATATAACAAACTGGCCAGTATCATAGAAAGTATATATACATAGTATATATAACAAACTGGCCAGTATCATAGAAAGTTTCTTTATGTATATACAATGCATAAATATAACAAAAAACGGCCATTCTCATTGTAGGTATATATATATATAACAAACCGGCCAATAACATAGTTAGTATATATATATATATATATATAAAGAAAACATTGAGAAGTCCTTGTGTTGGAATTAAATATAAAAAATAAAACAAAAGACAGAGATAGCGTCTCTAGGCCTT
>JAUMHH010012709.1:0-11029 GCA_032359455.1 Chlamys rubida
CCACTGTAGACCATAATGGACTCCTCCAGATCAATGCATGGTAGAGTCTACTAAAGTTACATAGGGGTGAAAGGGTTGAACTAAACTAAACTAAAAGTAAATACAAACAGCAATATTTATAAAAAAATGTTTTAATTTGTTTTCAACAAAACATCCGTTCCAGAGCATTTTCATCAAATCACACGATAAAAGGTATTATGTTCACGAAATAAATAACAAATAAAACACATTTACATAAACACAACTGAAATGCCATTATTTCTCTCACTAATGCCAGTGTCCCCGGGTTGTAGCCTAATTACATTTATTCAACATCAATTAATGTACATGTATATATTTCTGATGCTTTCAAAAATATCGAAATTCTGGACTATTCATGTCAATGCAACAATGATATGGCAACAATATTATTATTATAAATCATACATTTTCAGATAGCAATAATAATATGACCTTGAAGTTTCTATTTATCATTTTTTTGTAACTATTTCTTGCCAGATCAAGTTTAATGTATATCGGTCAAAATATTAATACGGTTATGTGGATTTGTTAGTGACTATTTACTGACATTTGAAAGACTAGAAGACACTCTGTACAGTGCTATGTTAACCAGTGATGTGAAATACCTTTTGTCAGTGATTTTTTATTTTATTTACTAATGACAAAATATCTTTACTGACACTGATAACATATTTTTTGTTGTTGTTTAAAAATAATATGGAGATGCAACACTACTGCATGGGAAGTCCTTTAGAACAGTTGAAGTTAAAAAAATATCAAATTTCATAGTAATATTAAATTGTAATTACAGGAAAAATCAAGTTCATGAGTTATCTCCCTTGACAATATAAAAAACTGATTTAACAAAACCAACTTTTGAGCTTTCAATTTTCTGTAATAAAATCCTACAGCAATTTTCAGTAGCTAACAAGGTATAAATTCTCATAACTGACAAAATATTTCACAATTAATCAAAGACAATACATTTAATATCTGAGATATCCCGTTCAGATAGCAGGTATTTGCAAACAAATGTCAAAATCTATCAACTGTTTTCATTGTCAAAAGAATGCCTTTAACAGTCAACAAATGAACTAAAGATTGTTATTATATATATAATTTGCAGCCAGCTTTCAATTTTGGTGATTTTAAAAGTACTGTACTTGATCTGTTAAGGCACTGTTGTTAATTAGCCCTCATCATACACTTGTCATAAAAAAAAAATATAAAAAAAATCTGTATTATGAAAGCATGGCCACAACATTACCCGGGTATATGAATTATATACAAATTTTATTTATATCTGTATAATCTAGGTATATACATGAATAACTATATTGTCAGTTTCAAAACAGAGTTTATTAAGCACCTTGATCTAGCTTGTCTTCAAAGATTTAACATTACACAAATCTACTAGTTGAAGTCAGATTATTGTCAGAATTTAACTTCAAACGAGACTAAAGAATCACACTTAACCAAAATATGACAGATTCCATTTTCTCACTTTGTTTTTGTAAGAAACTATAGTTGAAAAGTTGTAATGCATTCAGCAAGAATTCTTCATAGCTGTTATGAAGAATTTTTGCTGAATGCATATTACACCTTTTCCACTAAACAGTTATTATAACTTGTACAGTGTAGGAATACGAGACAAAATGGCTTCAACATGACATACAGCAACAACCCAAAGACCAATAGCTTAAGGGAGGTAACTCTTACACAAATCACAAGGTAGCACAATGTCCAGGTGGTTATGGCAAGCAATCATCATGTCGTAATATTTTGTATTCCCACAGACTTAGACCTAATCTAATTCCGTGGTATTCCTAAATGTTCAGCCTATCTATAAAGATTTTATATAGCAAATATGAAAGGTGCGCTTCAGTTCAGAAAGCTTCAATGTTAAACTTCTTTTTTTTTTATAGTTTTGGATGTTTTCACACCAAGTAAGATTTATTTTGTATAATATTGATTTAACTCACCACTAAAGACACATTTGAACTCGTCCAGCTCAAAGGTTGGAACAGTCCACTATGAAATTTCAGGGGTGAATGAGGTAATCTTAACATTATTTCTGAAAAATTAATTTATATCTGTGCTTAATTAAAACTCCTAAACAATTAGTTGAAAATGAATGAAATGAAAGTAAAATTTCAACATATATTTGGTAGAAAAATACTCCGAATATTATTGCCTAACCCTATTATATGTTTTACGCATGAAGTTAAACCCTAACCCTTTCACCACTGAAGACCAGACCATAATGGACTTATCCAGATCATTGAATGGTAGAGTTGATTAAAGTTACATAGGGGTGAAAGGGTTAAGGATGTATACTACTGTAATTATCATATCTTTTCCAAAAGGAGTTTCACAATCACAAACATGTAGTATTTCTAGGAACCTTTATGTTTATGATTGGTATTTTTAAGATGGGTTTCCACAGATTCCCAGCAATAATTCACAATTAAAAAAATATGTGGTATTGTGGTTATTTTTTTCATTTAGAAAAAAATCATGAATTTTCCATAAATACAAACAGTTGAAGATAATGATCTACATTTTGATTGTTTTGTTGCTATGCTGTTGCTAGGACCTCAAACGGAGATGTACATTACACTTGTTTCCGAATCATTGCTGATAATGTATTGAGAATATAATGTATTGTATATTACCAGAAAGTTTCATATTTTCCCACGAAAAACATGCTGTTCTCACTATTGTATTGTCCCCTAGCTGGTATAAATGTTCTCACTATTGTATTGTCCCCTAGCTTGTATAAATAAAGGAAATAGCTGTGTTTTATTGGTCGTTAACAGATGTGTCTGGTAATAGATGTATGTGTATATGTTGACTATAGGCTAATTCAATTGTCAACATTTATGAGGTCGTAACAACATCAGGATCGTGGAAAGATTCCATGAATCCTATATATATGAGATTCATAGTAAATATGCCCAGAAACCAATTGTTGTTATGACCTCATAATTGTTAAAAAATAAATTTCATTCCTTTAATATAACCTACAACCTGCAAAATGAATCACATATCACATATGATAACGTCTGTATAGTTATTGCATATATCCTTGAACTAATAACAGATTGCAATATTTTTGAAAATAACTTCCTCTAAACATTAACACTAATAGTAAAGCTACCCGGAACTTGACTAAAAACAATTTGGCCAACATATCTTAACTTATATCATCAGTTTTTTTTACAAACACCCTACTTCGTGCACATCCTGACACATAGCCGTCGCGACATGCTCTCGCACAACTTCGCCGTTTTCTGAATTGTCTCATTCTGGAGCACACTTCGAATCGACCGGTTGTATCACTAGCGTAATCGTCCTCACTTTGTCGTACGCTCACATTACAAGTCTGACTTTCTTCACCATTTTGTGAAATCGCTTCACACAACAGTCCGCTGAAATCAACTGGTTCTGATGAACATTCCCTGGTGTCATAAACCATGTTTTTGTCAGGGGTGTTTTCCTTACCAAGCGTGGCTGTATTAGGATCCACACAACTACGGAGTTCATCCTCAATATCATCATGTTGTTCCGAATCAGGCAGTTCCGGAAATACAAATGTTTTCTCATGACTTGAAGTTTCAAAATTTGTTTTGGGATTATCTCCCCTTTTCTCCTCAGTGGTTGATATTCCGCCCATGTAATTTCTGTACCACAGTTTTTTAGGCGATTTTAGATAGCGCTGTTCCTCCTCGGACAACACCATGTTTTGTCGGTTCAATAGTGAAGTGCTTATGTCTTCTAAATTAAATACCTTCATGCTAGATTTAAACGGCACCATGTCAGATCTCGATGTTAACCCTTCACAACTTGAACCCACTGAATCATCGATGTCTCTTGGGTTGACACTAGCAGGTTCTTTTGTATTTCCCAATTTATGTGCAGAAAATGTTTCGTTAAAGCTTGAATGTGTTGTATCACTTTCTGTGTTCCTTTTGAACTCATTTTGATTATTAGTTGAGTTTGAGTTTGCAGACATTGAAGAAACACTGCCTAGCATGTGCATTTCATAGACAGTACAGTCATTTTCCTCCAAACTTGACACCGTCTGAGTGTGATTATCAGTGTTTACCCTATTAAGTCTAGAACCTTTCTCCTCAGCATCACTGTAGGTAATGTCCATGGCGTTCTGTTGTCGGTCATGATATTCCTGAAACAACAATTTTGTTTTGTCCGAGAACTTGTGCATGATATTTGTTTCAAAAGGCTGTACTCTTGCACACGTGTCCTCTTGGTTTGTATTTACACGATCATCACATTCATCCTCAGATGATTCTACTCTGTCACTCGATAATTCTTCACTACACAGTGAAACCGGATTCGTCATGTTGTCTGGTATCGCTTCGTTTAAGAAATATCTGTAGTCGAGGTACGTTTGTAGGTCTTTAGATAATTGAGTGTTAATTTGAGATGATTCTGTATCTGACATGATAGAAACGTTCTGACTCAGGCCAGTAGAAACCACAGTAGGAATATAGGATCTTGTGATGTTTCTGTTATCCTCAGAATCCAAGGAACTGATAGAACAGATGCGGTCACTGTTAGCACAGTTGCCCTCACTGACAGAACAGTTGCCCTCACTGACAGCACAGTCGCCCTCACTGACAGCACAGTCGCCCTCACTGTTAGCACAGTCACCCTCACTGACAGCACAGACGCCCTCACTTATACCACAAACACCGTCACTGTTAGCACAGTCGCCCTCAGTGACGGCAGCATCTAATTCTGTTGTTAACAACTGTTCCTCACTCCTAGTAACAGTAATGTCTGATCCCATCACAGCTGGTTGTTCCTCGTTTGTGATCTCTTTGCTACCTGACCCTGTTAACTCTGCCTGCTCCAAGCTATAACATGACTGTTTTATCTCTGTCAATGTGTTTCCTGAACGTCCATCCCCTTGGAGAATTGTAGTGTCATGATCACAAGGTTGTGGAATCCCTTCTAAATGCTTTTCAGATGAGAACAGATTTTGAGACTTCGTCCTGTGAAAAGCTTGGTAAGAGAGCATTCTAGCACATATGCTGTTGTCCGGGGAAAGTTCTTTATTTTCATCCAGTTTCCACTGAAGGAAATTCTGATATGATATCTGCCTCGCACAGTAATCATGAAATTTAGACGGGACAGAGGAAGAGTCAGAAGAGTTGGTTTCCGTATCAACAACGTTGATCATACCCGTCACCATGTCGTCAGCAAATGTTCCAACAATATTACAAGTAGACATGACATTCTTTGGTAAATTCTGCTGAACTCCAATCTGATATGGCTTAAAACCCAATTTTGACTCTTTCAAAAAACATATGCTAGTTCCTTCATGAGGGTCTCTTGATGAAGTGATGGACTTTTTATGGTCGTAATCTTTATGGTCATCTAAAGTCTTAATCACCTCCAAGCTTACTGAACCATCATCTAAACATCTATCTGGCACATGATCTACAGAACTGTCGTCTAAACATCTATCTGGCACATGATCTACGGAACTGTCGTCTAAACATCTATCTGGCACATGATCTACAGAACTGTCGTCTAAACATCTATTGACAGAATCATCTACAAAATCATCAGACTCAACAATATTCCCATGAAGCTGATTCCTGATAAACACGTCATTGTCTGCGTCCTCTCCAGCCTTTTTCGGTGCTGTGGCCTCGACAGACATATCCTCTCCATCACCTTCTGAACCAGTAGAACAGTGCCACGATTTCGAGACCTCTATACAATTACCATCGGCTATGCTTTTTAGTGAAGACAGCGTACAGTCAGTTGAGGTAGAAAGTTTCGGACACTCCTGTACTTCACTATCAGTCCTAATCTTTGATTGTGTTACCATGTCACTTCCTTCCACTACAACACACGGACCTACAGGCACATCACACTGTACCACTTCTGTCAATGGTAGCACGTTATCGTGATTTGTATCCGATGTTTGGGGTAGACAGTTACCATGGTGATCTGATTTTTCTCCTTGATGTTTATCGAGGCTAGCTCCCTGTAGTTCCACATCACACTGTACCACTTCTGTCAATGGTAGCACGTTATCCTGATTTGTATCCGATGTTTGGGGTAGACAGTTACCATGGTGATCTGATTTCTCTCTGGGATGTTTTTCGAGGCTACCTCCCTCTTGTTCTCTATGACAATAAGCCAATGTTAAATTTTCTAATGGTGAAGCAGACTCGACCTGGTCAGTGGAGGGAGACACAGACTTGTCCTGATATGAAGAATGTGGCTTGTTAAACAATCCTGAAGATTTTGGCATTTTATCAGACTTTTGTGGTTCAGCCGAGACAGTGGCTGATTCTGATACACTTACAGACTTTTTTGGGTCCACCAGCAGACATTGAGACACACAAGTAATCTCAACACCGTTATCATTTGGCAGATTTACAGATTTTTCTCCAGCAGTTTTTTCCTTGTCATAAATAGACATAAATCCAGTCATTTTAGGAGGTGACAGGTCTTTGATTTCCTGTGAAAGTGAAGAAATATTCTTACTTGTTCCCGACAAATCATTCGCGCCTCTACACTTCACCTGTTGAACGTCCTGTTCACACCCAACAACAGACAGCTCGGCACATGAGTTTTTGACAACATTTCCTTCAACAGCATCATGGATATTCCGAGACAAGTCATGTGCAAGTTTTTGACGTCGTGCCAAGTTCAACAGAGCACAGAGAGGCAGAGTCCTACATGACTGTCGATATAAAACGAGAGGTTCACATTCACTGTCAGAACTATTGCTGGGACTAAAATCACTAACATTCTCCACATCACAGTCATAACATTCTTCACTGTTATCACTACGGAGCCTCCAACCTTTACTTTCACAAGATGATAGTTTGTTCACGCTGGCTCCTACTTCACTCTTTTTACTGGGTAGTGGCTTACTCCTACGCTCCTGACTATTACTGGAGAAAGTCGGTTCTAGTTCTAATAGTTCTAATTTTCCTTTATCAGAACCTGTGGCAACCACCTCCTCCTCGTCCTTTGATTTTGAATCTACATGCCTGTCATCAATAGAGTTTGGAGTTGCAGGATTTTGATTTTTAACTGTTGTCGACATAATGATATCACGATCCTCTATTACACAGTTCAGAGTCTCTCCCTCCCTTCCTGTTCTCTGTCTGTTGTGTAGTGTTTTCTCATCATTACTGTGATCCTGTAACGAGACTCCCGAGGTTGTGGTGGGTAAAATAGTTTTCCTTTTCGTAGAACTCTCCTCAGGATTTTGCTGAAAAGTGCTGTCACCTCCGGCCGATCCCGACCCTTCATTGTTGCTCCTCATAACATGTTGCGGTTTTCGCGAATGACATTTTTGTTCTTTTGGACTAATTGTTTGACAACATTTTAAATTTGAATTTGAATCCAAAGCTGAACTGTGCATAGAAATAGTGTTTGTGTTGTGTAATGTTGGTATCTCCTGACATCGGTCATCATTTTGATCAAATGAACTGTATTGTGTAGCTTCCTTACGAGAGCTAGAGACGACACAGGAATTCTTATAGCTGTCAATGCTAGCGGATATTTCTCTTCCTGAACTACCCCCTACAACACTGTCTTCCCTGTGAGGAGTATTTCCCCCTGTACTGTTCCCCGTAAACATATGTCCAGATACACAAGCCGACGATTTATGGGTTTCCGCTGTCCTCTTCCTAACCAGCTGTCCTCGTTTGATTCGTACCCGTGTCCGACCTCCTTTTTTCGAACCTTTTAGCGAACTGTCAACATCAAAAAGCTGTAGCAGCCCACCGTTTGTGTTTGGATTGGTGTCCACCGTACCCAGATGTACTGAAGCAGAACTTTTACTTGGTGCAGCTTTATCTGGTCCAGTGTCACCCCTAAATCTGTCCAGCAAACAGACCCTTTTCATTGGCTGTTTGTCTCCACTATATCTCTCCGGGGCAATCCTTTTCTTGGTGTAATTACATGCTGATCCAGAACTCGGTCCCTTTGGTATCACAGATTTTCCAGAACTCTGTCCATTTGGTATCACAGATTTTTTCTGATTTTTTGATGTCTGTCTGCCTGCTGTTTTCTCAGCTGTTGAACTTCCAACGGAATCCCGATCCTCACCACTTTTAATGGCAGAACTTTTATTTCTACAGCTTATCTTGGACTTCTTTGAACTCAGCGTCAAGTACTCTTTTGTTCCATGTCTTGATAACGACTCCAGTGTTTTAGAACATGATGCATTCCCTTTTCTTGTGCTGCTGAAATCACTGCTTCCAGAACATTTTAAATTTCTAGTGCATGAAACCTTTCCTTTCGTTTTGCTACGGACACCATTGATGGGAGAAGTTTCGGAGCACACATCATTTCTGTTCTGATTTAATTCCAGTTTCTCACGTTCTGGTGACATTCCATAAACACAGAAGCTTGCAGCAGGTTTGGTATTATCAGAGTGCACTAGACCACTATGTCCAAGTTTAGCACTATAATGCGGGGGAGTATTTTTAATTGTCGAGGTGCTGCTTTTCCTTCCACTTCGGTGTTGTTCGGAATCCTCTTTACTCTGTGACTTTCTCACCAGCCTCACTTTCTGTCGATGTATCGTAGAATGAATCTGAAGAGATTTTAGAATGGGGAATTTTTTCCCGCATATATAGCAGGTATATGTTCCATCCTCTCCGATTTTATATTTCGAGTTTTTTTCGTAATGCAGAGATGAAGTACTGTCTGGTGAACCAGAAATGTTCCCAATACCACTTGACAGTTGCTTTCCAGTTTCAACATCGTCAGATATTGGTGATTTTGATAATTTCACTCGCCGTTTTCTTTTGGGTTTTCCATCAATATCCCCGTCACTGCCCTTCTTTCTTCTTGAAGAACTGATTTTAGATTTTGAAGATTTCTGGGAGGTTTTCTTATTCAAATTTTCTTTTGATTTCCTAGGTTTTTTCTTCTCTGATGAATCCTCTGGACAATGTGAGGTCTTCTTCTTAGGAGACTTATTCAATGAATCGATACTGTTAACTAAAATATCGTCCAATCGGTGCCCAGAGTGAATATTGATTTGGCTGTCATCTTGAAAAATGTCTGACAATTCCGAAGAGCTGCCAACCAGACTTGCACTATCGTAAATAAAATTACCCTGGTGAATATTTCCAAACACTTCATGTCCGCCTTCACACTCAGCCAGAAGTTGCATTATTTCTATGGAGGCCTGGGAAATCTCTTGTCTGGCTGGGTCTTCCAGAAGATCTTGAGGATCAAAATTAACCTCATCCTCTGCGACTGGTACCACATCCTCCTCCATGCTATTTTATGCTGGCCCACAGAGAATTAAAACATTAGTTCATTGTAATGTTAAAGTCTGTTTCCTCGGTTCAAACCAGAACTGTCTGTTGAGGCATCTTCTCTGTGGCCACTTGATTGAGTCCATACTATCCGTCATCTTGACCGTGATGTTGTTTTCAGTTCAGTCCAAATTAATGACCGTCATTTTCTGAAATTTTTATGAAAAATTGATTATTATACATATATTTCATAACATATTATAAGGAAACAAGACACCACTGCTAACCAGTTTTTAGTTCAAAGGTGACTGTTATATTTTTTGAACATTTCAGAAAGGACTTGGGGCATGATGGGTAATTTTTTGGTCTCATAAAAAGTTAAAATTTCAATTTGAAT
This sequence comes from Chlamys rubida, assembly GCA_032359455.1. Lineage (NCBI taxonomy): Eukaryota > Metazoa > Mollusca > Bivalvia > Pectinida > Pectinidae > Chlamys > Chlamys rubida. Next base: position 9,667 of record JAUMHH010012709.1, read on the forward strand.
TTATCCAGCAATTTCTGTTATGAATATATCTTATCGGTTAATTAGAACTATCTTTCTTGGTGCAGATTTTTTCAATGTGCATGTGTATTTGCCCAGCTACCATAGCAACAAAATTGTGTCATATCTGTCATAACATAAGGAAACAAGAAGCCTTTGCTGACCACTGTTCAGTTCACAGGCGACTGTTATATTTGTTGAACTTTTAAGTAAAATTTTAACCCACAAAATTCAAAAGGTCTGTAACAATGTAAGTTATTTAATGAAGAGGTCCTAGAGCCTTGAATTGCTAATTTGGCAATTTTAGAAGTGAACCTTTTATATTTATTTGAAATCTACTTAGTAATGAGAAAAGAGACATCATGATCAGCCCCCTGGAATGTTAGCCATTTCACAGATGTTTCAATGTGAATGAGCTAAAAAAAGCTACAACCAAGCAGTTTCTTTGGAGATGTTTTCAAAGCATATCAACCACCCACCCTCAGCCCCTCAACTGTTGTGACCCATCATTTACACACCATTTTATTCCCAAAGCAAAAGAGGCTATTTCAAAATTTGTTTCAAATGTGACGAGAGGTTTTAGGAAAAGGTGTTGTTAATGAAAATCAACCTGCTTGACCCATTTGACCCCTCAACTCCAAGGATTGTCAGAATATTTATTTGTGAAGTGTATAACTTTTGATCCCTAAATCTGCTCAGAACTTCGGATGAAAGGTTGTTTATTGCAAATGTTTTCAGATTTTCAGACAACATTGACAGAGGAAGCACCACAACAAATAAGATTTTATATTTTATCCAAGTTATCCTATCCCACACCATAGATCTAGACCATTGAATACTTTTGTTTTGAGATCCAAGCTTTGCTACAAATTGAAGAATAAGAAATTCAAATAACTGCAATTTATACTGAACCCACAATATGTATCGTACAAACACATAAAACAAAACAACCCAAACAAATCAATACACTATGGAAATTATGTAGTGCACATATATACCTGCCAACTCTCCCGATTTTGGACCCTAAAACTAAGCCTGACACCAGACTTAGATATTTTGACAGATGGACCAGACATCTATCTGTCAAAATATCTAAGTCAGGTGTCAGGGCCAGAGGAAACTCCGGCTATTTCAGCCAGTGAATTTGCTAAACTATTCCTGTTTTCTAAGATCTCTGGAAGTCTTCCATCCGAAAGAACTCCAGAGATGCCATTTAAAGGTGTTATATTTCCCCCTAGGGTGTACACACACATTTCATTTATAATTTTATTTCTGGGCATGTTTATGATCAGTACAAGGGGAGGTAACTCTTACCCTTTCAACACCTTGTAGTGTATTATGTGCACAGCAAACTAATGATGGGTCA
>JAUMHH010012720.1:0-11029 GCA_032359455.1 Chlamys rubida
GAGTTGACTAATGGATGCGCGCCTCGTTTCGGAATATAAAGCGTCTCCGGGATTTTGATTTTGGCGGGATCGCACGGTGTTGCAAGAAAAGTGTACTTAAGTAATAGGTCCGTGTTCTAGCCTCCACGCTGTGTACCCATCTCCGTCCAAACGGAAAGTTCACAAACTCGGAAGTAACTTTGACTGCACTTAAACCTACTAAGGGCAAATTTAATTAAGAAACTAGAAAACAGTATGAATTTCGATTTTGTTATTCAGTTTTTGCCGACATTAGATCCAAATTAACTTCAAGCCTGTGCATTGTTTGTCGACATAATTATTTTAAAAACCAAATTCAGAAGCGAAAAATAAATGTTCGACAAAATCAATAATGCTAACACTGTTTTATGACAATATCAAGTTTTGATTGATATTTGTCAATGAAATGTTTTAAATCGTGGAATCGTATCAAAGCCATGATCCCGTGATCTCCATTACCACGGACTTAATCTAATTCCGTGCCATTACCGACAAATTATGAGATCTAGCTACATGCGAAGGGGAATGAAAAAAGGTTACAATAGTTTTAAAATGTTCAAAGTAAAACATTTTCCTGGCCGTGATCCTGATAAACATACATTTTTTTTTAAATTAAGATTGAAGGAAGTAAGAAAAAAATTATTTCACCGACAAATCATTCCCCTTATTACTGAAAACTGGAGGTTCATTGTTTAAGTGGATTATGCATACACTTGCTAGTTTGCCTTTTGGCGTGATTTAAATAAAAAAAATACTCTTGGCAATTAGGCCTTAGGCCGACTTGTTAAATGTGAACCCTGACCGATTAACGTGTCACTGTGCAGAGCGTTGACAGCTTAATTTGGTGGAGGTCATGATGCCGTCCGTACAGCGTAGATTTCAGCAAAGTTATAGAAACCCTGGCTGCAATGCATAATTCATCAAAAAATTAAAACTGAATCTGAATTTACCAATTTACTGTGACATATCAATTTTATTAACAAAAGCCTAGCATGTTTGTATAGGATTTTACTATTCCCAGCAGATACTTCCCTAGTTTCAACACCCCTGCAGGTCGGAGAATGAGAAAAGAGTACACCTGATGTTACCCACCACATGCTCGCAAGAGGCGACTGATGAGGGGAACCCCGTGTGGAATTAAGGATTTGCATTTGTGCCCTCTACTTGGGGACATATAAGAGGCCAAAACAAATCTGCTGCACCCATTGCTATATTTGGGATCTTTGTATTTGTCTCTACTTCTTACTGTTACAGTTTTGTTTCCTAGGGTCTTCGCGACCCTTGGCAAAATCTTAATTTTGGCTTAATGTTGAACGTTCGCCCAGGTGAGGAAGGCAATGGGATCTGTCCCAATGCCCATGCCGGGACATACACAAGTCCTTAAAATGGTATTTGTTATTCTTTGCTTAACGTTCAGTATTTAGGGTAATGTCAATAATATGACCGTGAGGAATGCTGTGCTGGGTGCCATTGGCATGGTATTCCAGTGGGATAGCACTGTAAAGTCGCATCAAATCCGCGCTATCACAAAGAGGCAATTCTTACACACATGCATACATAACACTCGTTAAAACATCCAATCATTATTAGTTTAAAACGGTGTCCACCGATGGTTTGTCCACTGGAGGGTCACCCGATGTGCTCTTACTGAAATGTCATAATCTGGAAACGATACTACATATAGCACCAAACCTGTCCGACAACACGGACTTCTATTCCGAGAACATCATTCACTTTTGAATTATTCTGATAACTGGCTAACCAGAGCTTCAACGTTGCTCTATATTGTAAGCCGTGTACCAAAGCATAGCGGATACAATTATGATATGTAATATAAAAAAAAATACGAAAACGTGACTTTATGATAATTGTATGACCGGTGCAATGTGTCCAGGCCCCGAGCTCACGATATAAGGTACCGAGAAATATCACTGGCTCTGACCAGAATTTATAAAACGATGACCATACAAACGGGCGGATTCTTCAACATCCTTATTTTATTTATCTTAGCCTCGATCGCTTCGTTCGGCGTTTAGTATATACTAGAACATATGAACAAATCAAAATAATCAACAAAGAAATGGAGACAGAAACAAATGCGTTCATTATGTTCGGATTAGGTTAATTAGTACTAATATATTAATACCCGGCCTCCTCTGCCTTGTCAGAAGCTACGCTGTCGCAGCTAGAGGTTAATATGATTGAGGTACAAGGACAGACCATGGCAGTAGCCTTGGCCAAACGATTATGCAAATTAATACTAGGGTCCAGCGGAGAGTGGGAAGGCCCAAACAAATGGGGGTCGCGGGAGGGGGTATAGGCTCAACCCCATTATGTTCATAACAGGGACAGTCAGCTGACGAAATATATCTTCAAAGATATCCGGCGGGAGGGGGGGGGGTAACTACCCCCATCCACAGTCATATATAATATAATAAAAGATGTCAACGGTAAAATAAATCAAATCATTCTTCAGTCTAAGGTTCACGAGATAAATATTTCGAACGTTTGGTAGATCTCTCTGTATGCAGCACGCTAACGTTTATTTACAAAAGAACTTATAGAATACAAGAGAATCAAGTCCCGTCTTTTTATAACAGTCTCTAATGTATAATGACAAACTAGTTTTGATCAATGGAGCGTGAAATTATCCCCTTTTTAGTTTTGTAGACAGGGCCCGACACTTCGCCTAAAGACACGGAGGGATGAAGAGGATTCGAACAAATGTACCCGAGTGATTAATTAAACCTTCAATCATACACTCACCACAGGGCCGGTCCCTATCACAGGAGAACTGTGCCGTAGTCCGTTTCAGCTTTCAGTTGCCAATGGTGTTTTTAACAGTTAATGGTAGGTTTGGACTTCCATCCGACAGATCACCACAAGGAAAGCTTGGGAACGGGTTGTAAGTAGTTAAATCTGTTTCCGTTTTCTTGTTTATGTAATCTAAAGTAAACATGTGTTTAAGATTAGATATTAGTTACTAATATGTGAATTTGAACGGTTGACGAGAAATCGTTTAAGTCTGACACAACTTTCATTGTATGTGTCGTAGATTATCTTCAAAGAATCTTGCCGACTAATTTGTACTCGGATCCTCCTGTACAACATGTTGTTTTGTCGCAAACGTGGATTGTGTTAATCGCTTTTAGCTGAAGAGATATAGCTTTCTCGGAGCTAATTATTCACCGTTTGTAACAGATACATATATAATGTAGGCTACAGCTATCTAATATGTTGAGTAATGACAGTATGGGCCGGGTTAGTTGAAATATCTGACATTTTCACGATGGACTTTAAATTCCTTGATGATTCTTAACACTCCAGCAATAACCACACGCATTTGATTTCTTATCTACAGAACTGATGGTGAAGTTAAAAAACATCCACAAATTTTGAATATATTTCTTATGGAATTGTTGAATAGATTTGAAGTTAATTTAAACAATATCACCGGTAATAGATTAGTGCGGACAGCAACGAACGTTTTTAGCGGCCGAAAAGGTCGTCACATACAATGACTTATCTCCCTTTCTACCTTATTCGTAACTGGTTCCGTCAAACTGGATCTATCTGATAATATCACAGTTCTATATCTGGGGTTTAACTTCTCTGTCACAGACACGGTCCATGTGTTTGTATGACGGTTGCCTTATGAGACACCAAGAGAATTTAAAAAATAAAGGAAATTTAAAAATATATATATTATAGTTGAAGATCTATACACGATTCAAATAATTAAACAGAGCTAGGACTCATTCTCCTACAATCAGCACATTAAACACATCTCTACACTTTTAAGGTGACAAATGGTTTAATTTGTTTCTTTCATATTTTTTTTCTTAGATTAACAATAATAATCCTATATATATTCAAATTCTACGGAAGCGTGTTAACGCGATAGCTTAATTATATGTTTGTATCTTATTATTCGCACTTATAGTATTTGAGGATTCGCCCTTATAAATGAGTCTATAGGGTCACTTTAAAGATATTTAACTATGGCTACAATTATTCCAAAATTTCCCTTTTCCTTGGATTAATGGATATATTTAATGATGGCTAAATATCACGTGACTTATTAAAAACAGGAGCGTAGACTAATATGTAAAAACGAACACAAGCCAGTAACAAGTTAACTTGCTGATTAATATAAAATGCGAACCATATGATCATGAATTTGATAAAATGTGATTAACTGTTATATAGCAAGATCAGAAATTCCCATGGAGTTGGGATTCGGGGTATATTTCAAAGATTTCGATATTCTTTATCCCAAGATACTTAGTTATAAAGGACTGCTTGAAGAATTGGGATAATAACCACTCATTTAGAGGATTTGGGGAACAATGAAGATGTCCTGGATTCTTTTAAGATTTTTGTTTTTGTATTGTTTTACGACTCAATGACAAGTCATTTTGGATAGTATTAATTATAAATGTAAACTTGATTTATTTTACAACAATTATGAAACAATTTATGCGAGTTTATATGAATCATATGGTGGCATATTTCTGCCATCGACTTCCGACTTGCGAGTTACTTTCTTTAAACATTCCTAATTAGCTTATTGCTATCAATTTCTTTACATTTCAAATGTGTCATCAATATTTGTGTACCGTATTCAAAGTCATCAATCAATTACGCAAGTTTAATATAATGGCTATGTACACCATTTTTTTAGTGGGGAACTCTTTTGCGAAGGAGGAAGACCCCACAAAAAGGAAGCATTCCTACTTAACACATTTCCTAATTATAAGCAAACGCTTACGTTAGATGACTGATTGATACACTTTATTCCTGAAATCTAGTCACACGAAAACGACACATGTTCACGCAGACATTCAATCTTCTATTGGAGTCGTTTTAATCTGTATTCATATATAAGTACATTTCTATTTACCAGGCAAAACAAGGAAAGAAAACCAATTTCAAACGGCGATGAGCCCATTCAGGATTTAACTAACACAAACATTTATTTTCAATGAAATGTTTGATCAAATTCGCTGTCAATACATAAAAGAACATGGTGAGTCCGGGATTAAATCCAGCCGGAGTGTTACTCAAACCATAAATGTGATGGATTTAAACGTGATTATTGCTTCTGAAGAACGACGTGAAGGGTGCGAAATGGCTAACTCCAAGTGGAGCGTTAAGGGACTAAATAACTTCAAGTCGAGGGGTTGTCTGAAAATGTTTATTTACATAGGAACTTCTATAATGTATTCCGTATATGACAAAGTGTGTTCCTCAGTATTTTAATTGGTCCTCGGGATGTCCCCTCAGGACGCATGGAGTACGCCATTGTGTAGGGCCGCGAGCGATGAGGCATTCTGTGATTTTACACGAGAGATTTTCGCCATTATGATACAATTTAATGTAAACTGCCATGTTAAGTAATTTCTCTCGATGAAAAAATGACAAGTGGGATTTAAGTGGATAAATAGTATATACCCGCTTTTCTCCTGTGAGGGGTAATATATTGGTGTCTGACACGCACCTGTCATTAATTTCAGGTGAAAGAGCCATTCACAAAAGCCTCGGAGACTTGGAACTGTTCGGGTTACATAATCACAATGCATGTACCCTAACGGACCAACAACTACACGCTGTATACCTGTAGATTTCTGATGGATCAACTTGATTACAGGTTAGAGAAGTGAGGCTGCGCCGGTTAACACGAGCACCTGGATGGGATCCCGCCGTTAGGGACCAGAAAGTATTGTGCCTCCATCTGACCCCTCACGGGAGAGAGATCCTGTCAGAGCTGTCTGTCTGAAGCCCCCATGGGACTCCAAGATGGAAACAACAATGGATATTCTGTTACATCGACTCAGAGAAGAAGTGGTAAGTAGGAAATGTGTTCGGGTTTCTATGAGGAAACCATTGATCAGCTGTCTAATGCTGAGGAAACCATTGGCCAAATTTCCAATGTGCTATGCTGGGGTCTATAAGGGAATCCATTGGTCCCAGCGACCTAAGCCTTCTTATATTTTTGAAGATCTTTCCGTTTTATATAACACAATGACACATCCTGATGGCAGTAAAGTTGATATGTACCGGTTAATATGCTTCGCGCTGTATGCAATGCTTAATCATGACTATGTCCAGTAGCAAAGGTAAAAATTAAGAAGCAGTGACTATATGTTAATAGAGGTCAGTAGTTCTATAGATCTAGTTCTGGAACTTTTCCAGTCCTAGTATATTTTCATTCAGTCCAATACCGAAATCCAAACAAGACGGTATTTGGTAGTTTGTCAGTGGTCCACGAAGGCGCAGACCCGATCAAGAAGAGAAATTGCGACCTTCTGTGACCATCGTATCTCCAACCGTTGAATGGAACACGTGCATACTGCCATTAGGATTGTTTGGTCGACTTACTAATACGTTTTTGATTGATCGAACAATTAATTGGATGATTGTGTACTGAGTGCGTGTATCCGTTGGTTACTTGGATAGCTTACATTACAGTTGCCCATAATGTCACAGATGCATGCGCCCTTTGCTTCTGGTGTCATCCAGTCGCGTGGAATATAAAATAATATATATTAAGCATTCTTTTTGTACTTATTTCCCGTAGAGCGTATATATTTCTGTATATTTTCAGTTTACTTTTTAACAAGAAATTATGTCACTGCAATTTCTTCTCTGTATAAACTTTGATAAGAACTATAAGATTTCTTCAGTGCATTTTTAGGATAAAGCGAATGCTTGACCTACTAAAAAAACACATTTTCACAGAGGAACCCGGAGTTCTTAGATGTGATATTTGATGTGCCTGTCGTCTCCAGTTCCGTAATCATATCTCAGATATGAATATTTCTGCCTGGTTTCACATGTTTCTTTGATCCCTGTGATCACGAGACCATGAAATGCTTGTCTATGTAGCGTTTTAATAAGGTTTTGTGATATATATTTTCGTTTTAAGCTATATCATTTTCATGTTGTACGAGATGAATAATTTTAAGCGACATAAAAACATACAAAAAAATATATCTGGAATGTGATAGGAATCTTATCGCCTGTCTACGTCCGATCTAGACACATAGTTTGTATCATCTTCATATTTAACAGAGGACGTCCATACACACACAGAGGACAATTATCTTTCTGTACATTAACGAGTTATCGTGGCTCTGTTCCTTATACTACGAGCTAGGTGGTTTTGTATATCTTTCTGTACATTAACGAGTTATCGCTCTGTTCCTTATACTACGAGCTAGGTGGTTTTGTATATCTTTCTGTACATTAACGAGTTATCGCTCTGTACCATATACTACGAGCTAGGTGGTTTTGTAAAGGACAACAAAGTGTGTTCCGTGCAGATTAAGGTGTAGAACACCTGTACAATTTACACCTGTTGCACACCTGAAATATTAGGTATACCATCATTATATAATCAACTACATGCCACCTGTCATTTTTTGAAAGGCGAATATGGACATGTATTGTACACATTTTGTATAAATCATTTCTGTACATGTCACTGCTAAAGTAAACGTTTTTATTTTTTCATTGATACAACTATTGTGCAACAAATTGGTTCTAGTGTGTTGAACCAGGATAACGTGTTAGCCTTAAATGTTATCATAATTCATCAACGTACTAGTACCAATTGCAGCACAATAATGATAAAGATCGGGTATTTAATAAGGCGATTTAATAATTATAAAATTACTAGTTTTTCGTAATGATCGCCTATATCAAGCGAGATTTGTTTTTACTACTAGTGACTGCTTAAGCTATTGACTAAATTATGTTTTTATTGAGTTCCTTGGTTTAATTTGTATTAAATTGTTTGGTAATTGACCAAAATGTTATGTTTGATGTTGACAAAGTTTATTTAATATTGGCTATTAAGCTTGCATAAGTGATATTATTTAATATCAGTTATACTGAGTTATGTATGGATAAAATACAATTATACTGCCGGATAGCGACATTAAAAGTGTCTTTGACACGCCAGGCCTACTGACGTATGCTACGCTTGCCTTAATTTACTGACTACCGAATTATGCTTGCGGGAAACTGACATTTTCGCTTCCAGTATATTGACTGATATGCTCGGAAGCCGATTCCGAACCTTTAAAATGTAACTTTAATTGCTTAGAAAATAAAAAATTACGCCAAAGATGTCTTTGATAAAACGGTAGTGTCCTCTTCAAGCAATGGTATCCGGATAGCCTAAAGCTGGTAAGTGTGACATTCCAGGATTACCGCAGGCTCCAGGGTACCCCCTAACATTCCCGGACTGTCGTCATCTCCAGGGAGCCCTATACAACTGTAAGCTGCACGACCCTATCTCCAATTCAACGACTCCGTCTTGAAATTTAATTGACATTTTTGCTAGTACGTGCGAAGAGATTGTCCTATCGTCTTCAAGTGTCATACAAATACAGAAGTAGAAAGTGTTATCACCAATAAATCTCAAAATAAAACCCTAAGAAGCGGGTATGAACTTCAATCAAGGAGCTCGAGGGGTGTTTTAGATAACGACTGTTCTGATTGGGTACGTGCTGGTCTATTGAACCATTCAAAATGGTGATAACAATGTGTGGTTTCGGTAGGGATGTTGTAGATAACACACGTTATGATTGGTCGTACATTGTAATGATTATCCATTCAATGAGCTGATAACATGAATGTTAGACGTGCATTTTAAGTCCGAGCTAATATTGACTGTGTGTGACTCTGATGGTGTCTTAGTGAGTCGTGGAGTCAGGCTGTGTTGACTTAGCCAAGTTGATAAAATGTACCCCGGGTCGACAAACACCCCCTGCCAGGGCGGGGAACGGGTACATTAAGCAGACGACTTGGTGTTTACTCTGGATCAGGCAGGAGAAAGGGTTGCCGGTAGGACTCAGGAGAAAGACTTGTCCTTTGCTCACCGTGTCCGATACTATGACAGTGTTTTTATTGTTCGGCCGTGCACTCGGTGGCACTAAACGGTCTTTGAAACCAATATTTACTTTGTAAAGGCACTGTTGTACTATGACAAGTTTCAATGTCCTTTTATTACCTTTTGGTAATGTTGTTCACTATTAAAACTAATTGATCTAAATCACAAGCAAAATATGAAGAAGGAAAGCCAAAATCAGTCATTTTCGTTGATTGAAGTGTGCATTAAGTGCACACATATACGCCTTTTGTCTATATTGAAAAAACTTTAGTACCCATATTGGTGGACTGTGGAGTCACTGTTGCCCAATGAATCTAATAGTACTTTGCATAATATAGATTCTAGTGTCTTGTGTTGCCTATTGCCATTTGGTATAGCACCGCCCAGGGTCTGCTACTTGCCAAACGTCGGCGCCGGGGACACTGTCCCAACCCCAGGTATCGGCTAGATACATCCATCTAACCGTTTTATTGTTGCTAATTGCAAAGGCCCTACCTGTACCAGGTGTGTCTATTTCCTGTCTCCCTACGACAGGTAATAATCTGACAAGGATACATCACGCGCGAGAACAAGAGGAAGGAGTAAGGAAACCTATACGGCCTATTTGCTGATCCTCACACGGGATGTTGTTTGTGATAACAAAGTCGCTCGCTTGCTTCCCTGTTTCTCACAAACCAATACAATGGAGATCTTCTAATCTTTCCCAGGCTTATTATGAAATGTTTCATTGATACCATAGACGTAATCAGCTGGTGATTTTTTTTAAAGTTTTGTTGGTCCAAACAAAAGGCAGCATCCAATGTTTGAAATAATGTTTCGAACAAATGCTGTCTTCTATCTAATGATGCGGACAATGGGGGATCACCCGCCGGTTCACATGCGCTGATGATATCAGTATTAGCGCCATAGTTTGTCGTTTTCTATGTGATTTTTCTTGACAATTTCTCAACGTATCGTGTTGTCAGTGAATGACGATGGGACATGATTGTTAGTTTGAATAACTGGGAAGGAAATTCCAGCTTTGGCCTACGATCTGTATTTTTTTTAATCCATATATCCTCATAGCTTGAGATCTACATTGTGTGTGCGGATGGTCGCGAGTCTTATTACCGTCAATTGATGTCTCTTTTGTTATCAATACGCTCTCACAACAATCTTACAAAAGGATTGCCGATGTCTCCCATCCGTATCACAACAGATCAGCGACAGCCATATTTCCCACGTTTTTATGGTGATATTATAATCATAGACACGAAAAGGAGTTTGGGAATTATAAATACACGTCAGATTTCAACCGATATCAAAGTTCCAAAAAAAAACCCATCAACATAATTTTCAAATCAGTAAACCAGAAAATCGCTGAAACTTGGTTACATACCGTGTGTAAATAAGTATTCACATTTAAAAGATACAAATAGAAAGTTTTATGGAACCTTTGTACAATGAATCATCGTATACTTTGCTTATGTTCCAATTTCAATTCTTAATGGGCCGATTTGTTAACAAGTGAAGCATACCATTATCTATCTGAAGTACCACCCAATCTCATTAACGCCCAGACTGTCTAAATTCTAAATTGCTAACATGACAACGGGGTACAGCAATACTATCATCGCACTTCTCTTGACATCGCCAATTTGACCTCAGCATTACCTGACTTCCGTTTGAGACGTATGTTGACCATCAGTTCTTGACCAATTTGGTCAAGACACCAACTGTCATATTTGCTTCCAAGTCCAGTTCTGTCGCCATTTCGACCTCGAAGTAAGGGACTCCAACTCTCATATTAATTGGAGGTGAAGTCATGGCGCTATATTGATGCTGAAGCAAAATTTCTGGAATGCAGTTTTTTGACTATAGGTGCTTTCTAACGTGGCAAAGCTGTATTTGTCCAATATATTGCCAAATTTTGCATGTGAGTACCAATTGTGATGGCGCATGTGAGTACCAATTAGGATGACGCATGTGAGTACCAATTAGGATGGCGCATGTGAGTACCAATTAGGATGACGCATGTGAGTACCAATTGTGATGGCGCATGTGAGTACCAATTGTGATGGCGCATGTGAGTACCAATTGTGATGGCGCATGTGAGTACCAATTGTGATGGCG
>JAUMHH010012731.1:0-11029 GCA_032359455.1 Chlamys rubida
TTTTCGCCCCCCCCCCCCCCCCCCCCCCCCTAATGAGGCGAATGTATCATGACAGCGAATAATAGTTCACAACATGTAATTTATAGTAATAACATGTGAAGGGCGAAATTAACACTGGGTGATCATGATATATGGAGTTTGTTCGCAAAGGGCGATTCGGCGAACGTTTCCCGGCATACATCACCATCTGATCTGATATTCACGACGACATGGCGAAAGGAAAACAAAAAAGTGGTTTACCAAAACAGAACACCGTTTTTTCGCACTCATTTTTGACACTATTTCCTGTTAGTAAAGTTATGCCTGAACTATTTCATTAAAAAGACCTCTACAAACCACCATAATTGACTCCGACCTGTAATAATTTTCGTTGCGCATGTCAACAGGAAGGTTTCAAACAAGGTTTCATTTGATTAAACAGCCCCCTCCTGCGACAAATCGAAAAAGTGGCGTGATAATTGCATAAAGGCGAAACAAGAGACGCGCAAAAAAGTGACAAAGATCTAGAACAGCAATCTTTGGAAATGGCGGATTTACAAGCGACAAGAAAATGAAAAAAGGAAGATTTTTTTATTTGTTTGAAGCGACGGAGTGACTCAATGTGTCAAGATAACAGGAAATAAGATAATGGACGTCTTTCGGTTCCGTTACTTACAGGGAAGGTCTCACAATGGTATGTCTTAATTTCATGGTCGCCTCCAGGAGTCTCGTTTGATTCTCCCCAGGTTGTTCTTCGTGACTGCAAGATGTTTGATAGATAAAAGCTTTCACTTTTAAAATAAATGATCAGAATTATCTTGCTCGTTATTTTGAAGGTCATATATGAAGATTTACAAAGTGGGAGTTACATGTATATGGTTATCTAGCAGCTTTGAGACCAGTGAACGAGGGGAAGTAACTGCAATTTATCAAAACCAGAAAAATGCAATTGTGTCTTGTTTATTGAGTAAGCAAAAAAAGTGCATATTCACACTGATTAGGCACGTGTAAAACCCGACACAGCAAACTTACGAGTAAACGGGTGTCAATCATTGGTCAACCACCGGTCAACAACATACTCTACATTAGTACCACAGTACAATATCATATCTATCTTACTGGTGTCCTTGAAAATGTCGTCTTGGTTTTAACTCCCAAATACAAAGATTGTAAATATCTTGAGTATGTAATACCCGTGCCCTATTATGTATTGTCTATGATGTACACATTGCCCGGATATGACGTATAGAAATGAAGCAATACATTGTCTCACGTGATTCCTTGCATTCCTTTAGTAAAATAAGATTGACCAATGAGAATTTGCAATAAAACCTTAATGTTCTGAAATTCAAAATGATCATGATCAGATACAAGTTTGACGTCAAGGCCAACTTGTAAAGTATGCATAGACTTGTAGGCAAGCGTCACTACAACACTGTGACGGGTTCTTTGCGGATTCGTTCGAGGCGTTCCCTCTCAGCGAGACAATCTTTCACTTTGGTACTAATGCATTCCTTGATTTTAAACATGACAAAGAAAAACGTATGTATGAGAGGTATGCCTATAACTGCTAATAGTGCTGACGTCACAAGTGACGCTTGCCATTCATTTGCCCAGTCCAGGATGAAGGGATAAATGGGTCTGGCGTCACCAGTCCAGAAGAGAACCAGAGTAAAAGTTAGGTAGATCAGACCTAGGATAACACTGTATAAAGTGTGCAACAGTCGCACCGGAATCGGACCGAGCACGTGATCAAGTCCTACTATGACAAAATTGATGGCGTGAGTCTGGAGGTTCACGCCTTCATTGTTACTTATCTTCGGCCACAAGAATAAAAAGAAGACCAGCATGACCATGGCTGCGGCGTTAGAGGCCACGCCATACAGGGCCCACGTGACCTTAAAGTACCATTGTAATGTCTTCTGTTTAGGAGGCTGGATTGATACCAAAGGATGTTCCGTATTATTCAATTCAGGAGAAACTTCCGAAGAACTTGTTAAGAGGGTGCCATTTGTATGTTCCTGCGAGACGTCCGTTTCAGTATCACTCGACGGAACTCTCCAAAAGTATTTTGGTCGGCGACACACGTGGAAGGACACAGCAAATGCGTACAAGAGCAGGTACAGAGTCAAAATCAGGTACGCCCAGTGAGACAAGTACACGGGCCATGAGTGGTCCCGGTCCTGGTGGGCTGTCTTAGCCGTAAACTCCATACCGGTTACCAACAGCCAGAACAAGGCGTACAGCGCCAGTACCACTCGGTACACCACGTATAGCAGGGGAGGCCATGGAAACTGAAAAATATCACATGTGTTTATCAGTATAAATACTAAACGAATCAAAACACTGAACAATCGATGTAATCATGATATAAAAGTCAGACCAATTAAATAATTTAACAAACGTAACCATTTAAAGGCCAAGCAAATTAAAGAATCGAACAGGCATTGCCAGTGTAAGGCCACGCAGTACGAAGCATAGAAAAAGTGGACGACTAATGAAATTAAATCATACCCGGAAGTTTCAGTAGTAAACGGAGCATTCATTTCATAAAATATTGTCATTGTAATGATATGGGAATATTTTGAGAAAAAGACTTCCGGCTTTGTTAGACAAACATTAAGGAAATTTTATCAAGAAAATTTAATATAACCGCATAAATGTGGCATTGTAATAAAAGTAGAGCCTTTCTAAGGCGAGAATAGTACAGGACGCATACCAAATGATAGCGTTGAAGCCACAGGGGCCCGATAACTTGGTAAAAATGGTATGTTTAATATTTCATTTTAAGGTTTATTCATCATTGGAAGGTGTGGGTTTATCGTGTGTTGATCTTTATGTAAATCTCTCTTTTATGTCTTATTACTATTCGCTAGGCCCAAACTTACCTATCGTTAAAAACAAATTATCAAGTTCCTGTGAACTCGGGGAGACTACAACTTTGCTACATTCGTACCATCCAGTTGTCCATATCGAATCATAAATGTGTAAACAGTATTCTTGAGAAAAAAAATGTTTGTATCGTCTGATAAGGGGACATTTAAGGAACGACAATTAATCTGCAGTCACAATTGAAACATTTGGGACATCTGTCTTCTGTCTTTTTGACGTTGTTTCCCTATAGACACATATGATCTGTCTGTTGTAAGATAAATGTGACTGGTTTGATTGTCATGCTACTCCACGAATTCAATCGGGAACAGTCGGCACTTTCCGCTCGCTTACGGAAAGTACCGACAGTTCCCGATTGGTACATACTGTGACATTACAGTGAGATGACACTTTAAAGTGACTCAATCGTCTATTGACAAAAAATAACTCGTAGTAATTTGATCTTAACTGTTGCGAGGACGCAAGTCTGACATAACCGAACATAACCGAACATAACCGAACCTCTTTCAGATCCGTACCGCCAGGATCACTGTTACTTTCAAATATGTACGGTGTGTTTCTAATCACTTTTGGTCCAGGGTGGGTCAGGTATCAGATTGGGTTCAAATCTAAGTGTTATCTTAATATATACTTGTCCGATCAGCAATGGTAAAACGGCTGAACGTTCTTGTATACTACGTTGTATACTACGTATTATGACTATAAGCAATGTGCCGCAGTTGTGTGGGGTGGGGTGTATTATGTTATGTGGGGTGGGGTGTATTATGTTATGTGGGGTGGGGTGTATTATGCTATGTGGGGTGGGGTGCATTATGTTATGCCTACGCGAATCATGGTAAGGGACATGCATTTTTAAACGAAGAGACAATGTATCGTGGTATAGGGAACATGAATCATAGGTTGTGGTAAGGGATATACATTGTATTGATTAGACAACGTGTTGTAGTAGGGTACATGCATGCAGAAACGTGTATTGTACATTTGTACATGTATCATGACTTGTCAATGTGTTGTGGTAAGAAACTTGTATTGTACATGTTTCATGACTTGTCAATGTGTTGTGGTAAGAACCTTGTATTGTACATGTATCATGACTTGTCAATGTGTTGTGGTAAGAAACTTGTATTGTACATGTATCATGACTTGTCAATGTGTTGTGGTAGGGGACAAGTATATCATCAAGGCCAAGCAATAGGTTGAGGTAGGGGGTATGTATAGAAATATATCCTAACTAGATGCTGTTTTGTGGTAGGGGACATGTATGTTCACGACTTGATAATTTCGTGGTAGGGGGTAAGTGTTTTCAGGACTTGACAACGTCGTGGTAGGGGACATGTATCAATTAACTTTAGACAATTTGTCGTGAAAGGATATGGTACGGTATTATAGATAACGCTTCGTTAGCTGTGCAGTTCAATACACAAGCGTTAGATCGTAAAAAGTAAATTGATCATAACTCAGTCAATTTTCCACATGTCAAAAAGAGAATGAACAACATACATGTCTATTCTTATATCGCTTATCCTATGAATTCTATTCAAAGATTTTGTCCATGGCGATACTTTTGCTACTCCTGTCTCAGGGCTCGCAGTTGTCTGGGCTTCATTAGAAAGTACATGCATATACAAAATTACCAGAAAACCGAGTTATAGATTGCAATGGACTTCCGTGTCTGGTAATTTTGCATACATTTGCATATGAAACCCAGACATCACGTGCAACTAACACACGTGCAGCAGACTCCCTACACGCGCAATTGGCCTTCCCTACTCGTCACTTTACAAGCTGCAGTTTATCATTGTTCCATGTACATGCTGCTGCCTGCAACACGTCCCATACATGAATGATGGAATATCGACTCGTGGATGGAGCGTCGTCAGCCAACGACACCGATTCTCAATGGCATAATACATGGATAATGGGATACAATGCTACACACCACTGCATCCCCAAGGTGAACCTCGCGACCCCGGTAATCTCACAGGAGTCGTCATGGTAACCTTCACGTATATACAAAGCTTCTTCAAACTGTGACATGTGACGTATTAGGCCTAGTCATGACATCATTGACCACTTGGCCACAAATGTAGCGGTCAGTTGAAATCGATGACATGTCAAATCCAAACATACAATACTTCCTCTACAGTATCGCTGTTAGAAGTCGCTGATCAACATACAAATGTATACGTATATGTGCATATCCTGTTTTGATGAACATACAGTAATATTATGAGGTATGGATTTTTTGCTTTTGTCTACCAGTGTTTGCAGTGCATATTAAAAAGACATACATGCAGTTGTGCATCACCACATGTTGTGTTGAATCGATGCTAGCTATATATCTTTTACAAAACTACATAGCCCTGTACATGTAATCAGCACAGGTTCTGTATCGAGACAATACAAGCATTTATAAAGTCGCTAGCAGTTATATTAAGCCAACAGTTATACCTTTGTGTATACATATAAACAACCTGCGCTTAGACAGGCCGGTGTCACTTACGTGGAAGCGCGTGAAGTCGTTCGGGCGCACGCCACCAAACCCCAAGTTCTTCAGCTCAAACTCCCGGCGCACATGCTGGCAGCAGGAAGGCATATCGTACTACCCGCTTCCTGTTGGCAGGGTTACTCGACGTTATACCTACAAACGTCATGCAATACAGCAGGTTTATACGTATGTACACAACTCCAATGTGATGGTTCGGGTTGACTGGACTCGTTGCATGAACAATTAAAATATGTCGCCGGTATTCCCGTCATTCACAAACGGGTGGTGGTTGAATGTAACTCGATCGCTGCTGACTGTAAAGCACATCGATTGGTCAGATCGCACGAGAACTGAGCTATAATTAGCCGGTCTGTGAGGGTCCATTGTGGACAGAGCTAGGTACGGGGTGAGCAATATGTATAGGGCGCGTATATTTGGTTACAACGTTAATCATCATATCAACACGTCAATTTTAAGCTTCAAATGCAAATGTAAAGAGACATCTACAGCTTATCTACACTGATATAACGTCCGGGTGTTTATGTTAGCACAGTGACTGTATTCACGTGTCTTCTGCACGCGTGTATGTGTTATCTGTATACATGTGCTTATCTCCACCTGTGTTTGTCGGTGAATATATAAATAACAAAGATCATAAAAGTTTCCGTGTTGCTTAAACATGCAGAAATTGAAGTCTTGCGTTTTGATTTTTATCTGTATTCCATAATATGTGTGCTGTGTGGGGAATACGATCACAAAAGGACACATTCCAAGGACAGGTACGGGAATGAAGGCTTAATTGATATTCAATTGATAATAGAAATGCACAGTTTTACTTGTATACCGAATCAAATCATATGGTACACCTATTTAATTTCCCTGTTCGTATACCATACCGTTCACGTCACAATGTTAAAAAAAGCGCCCACCAGCTATATATATATATATATATTGACAGCTTTTCTAATTATCTGTGTGATTTGTCATGATATGCATGTTCATAGACTAGTGCACCGTTTTACTGGCTAGTTTTCAAGCTTTCTTCAATATCTTCAAAAGTCTGTCATTGTGATTGATTGGCAATCGATTACATTACCTGGCTTTTCTGATCATGCATAGCGAAGTACATTACAAACGACCTTCTTGTCTGTGCTTTCAAGGTTCATTCGGTGCTTTTAACGTTTCCTTTTAGCTCCAAGAGAAGTAAAAGGCATTCCAAGGCCAATACGTTGAATACCTTTAACAGATTTGTGATCGTGATAGGTGTAACAACGGAGATCATTTACTTCACGTTTTTGGTGGAACCGTTTGATGCTGGTGGATATCTTGCATTATTTAGTAATTCAGTAATAATAATTTTAAACTATTATTTCAGCGTTTATATCATACATGTATTTGACCCCTGTGACATTGAAAGGATTTCAATGGGATTCAATGAGTCACATTCGATTCACTGTTACCGATGAAGTATCATCTCACTCTCTCTCACCCTATTTCGGTCTGTGGGAAAAAATATACATAACTCCCTGCCGTAGAAATATGTCAATCTCATTCATTTGAAACTTGTAAATAGCCAGCCCATCGTTTCAGAAAGCTACTTGATCAATACAAGGATTCAGCGGAAGTGGGGTGTCGTCTGCCCGCTATAGTAGCCATGTTGATTTTCAGATGCGATTCAAAATTGGTCTTGAGCGGATTACTGATACTTTGGGTATGTGTAAAATGTTTCGTGAAAATCAAAAGTACTCCTTCAAGACACATCGTACGGAAACCATTTGTGCGGACGATCGCTACATGCCACCTTTGCTTCGCAGGCGAAGGTCAAGGTATTTGTCAAGGTCACTTCAGCTGAACGATGTACAAGCATACATGTTTATCTTGTTTTGTAAGCTAAACGACCTATATATACCATGCACAAGGAAAAACTCCCAATAATCTTTTGTGTTTGATAAGAGACGTATAAAGACAGTAGTATATATATACGTCTCTGGTTTGACTTACTGTGCCTTCCCTGTATAGAGACAAGCGCGTGACCGTTAGTAATCGACAAGGAAAGTGTTTGAATGTACACCGGATCAGGAAGACATTCAAACACTAAAAATTACACCAGCACGGTTTGTTGGTTAGGTTTTTTACGTCTTCTTTTCACTGACTTAGGTCGGTGTTTCAGTCGACACGAGGGGTGATTGGTCTTTACTCGCCTGACACCAGCACAGATTACAGACTGTATACCTCAAGAGTCAGCTCACTGAAAGTTCATCCTCGATACTCCAGGGGTTACGCTCACTGACGCTCTCTAGAGAACTTAATCGGGCGTAACTCATGTAATATTGATTATGCACGTAAGAACTCGTCAATTTCAACGTAATTTTTCTTTTGGCCTCACAGCTGTAATCCACTGCTTTAGACATCCCACATGCTCTTATCAAGTTCAACTAAATTATATATTCGTTGAGATAAATTATTTTTCTTTAAACCATGTTGTGTATTGGGGCTGTAGGAAAATTCACACAAACACTCTTTAAATGATGCAATTATGAGGACAAGATGTCGTTTTAGTTCACTGCCAAACCCGAACTGCAACTACTTTCCAGGATAAAGGGCCCGAGTTATAATTTCTTCACTGAACTGTCACCAACTATCCATATGGACATACTTCTAGCTATTGTCAGTATTGACCGTCAATGAAATGCCCACTTGTTCACTTTTCATAGCGTCTCACTTCAGCCTAGGATGGCCAATTTCCCCCTTTGAATATCAAAGGATCAAGGAGTTAGCTTGTTTCATCCACGTGGCGGCATGTACATGTACAGAGCCTGGCATATTCCAAGAGCAGAGAGCTTCCGGAAGTGAGTGTATACGTAACCGCTGGAGTATCGAAAACCAAGAGGCCCAGAGGGCCTGTATTGCTCACATAGATATTTAAGCAATTATGGCAAAAGATTCGCAATAAAAGTAGTATGGCAAATACTATCTTTGGGATAGGGCCATTTTTCTGGGCCAATTCTGCCACCATTTGTCTATCCAAATTTACTTAGTCTCCATTGGTTGGGCCAGAAACCCGGGGCTATTCTCGTAGAAAATGTGTATTTGTCTCTTTATACTAAGCAAGTGTATATATGGTTATAGGGTTGGGATCTTTATCATTTCCAAATTAAAACACTTATTTGCCCTGCCCCTCAACCACCCCGGGGTCAGACATTCATCTGGTAAAATTTTAAGTGTCAACTGATAATGTATCCAACCAAATATGATTGTATCCATCCCTTAGATCCAGAGAAGAGACACTTGAAGCAATATAACCAATTCACCCCCCCCCCCCAGGAAAATCAGACCCTCAATTTACACAATTTTGAATCCCCACCACTTAGCAATGCTTCTAGCCAAATATGGTGTATATATCCATCCTTAGTTTCCAAGAAAAAGTCACTTAAAATAATATGGCCTAAATTTACCACTTTTGGACCTGCCCCTCAGGGGTTAGCCTCTCCAATTGTACTACTTTGAATTCCCACCACTTAAGAATGCTTCCAGCTAAAAATATTTGATCTCCATCTCTTAGTTTCAAAAAAATGTTGCTTGAAGCAATATGGCCAAACTAACCCCTTTTTTGGCCCCACCCCTCATGCAGCCCCTTCATTTGTACATTTTAGAATCCCCACCACCTAGGGATGCTTCCAGTCAACGTAGGTTACATTTCCATCAGCAGTATTGCTCACCTTGGTTCTTTGACCAGGTGTGCTAATAACATTAAGCTGTCTTTACAATAAGTGTACTTGACCGTGTATAATACATTGTCCTGGGAGTCCCGGTATGTTGTTACCTATATCTTTGTAAGACAATCCTCATATAGATAAACGTGTAACGTATTTATTACATATCTGATATCAAAATATATCTTTAGAGGTTAAGATTATCTTTAGATCCAAAATCTACAAAATCAGTCAAATGTATAGGTGTGTTGAAAATGTAGTTGTTTGGAGAATGTAAGTGTGATACATATATTTATATATATGTATACATACTGTAACGACCTGCTTACATACAGACGTAGCTTCAAAATGTACAAAGTCAAATGTATGAAAACCTGTCAGCATGTGTACATGTGTTCAAGTGAGCATCAACAAATATTTTATGGAGAAATGATAACAGCTGTTGCTTGTCTAAACTGAATATTACATTTACTGGTAATACACATATATACATGTTCACTATCAAAAATATCACAATTCAAACATTTGTATATTCTCCTTTATAAATAAAAGATTCCGAAAATCAAGTTTATCTACAACAGTGGAATGATAATGGAACTTACCAGGCCATGAATCACACAACTCAACTTCAAGAATATTCTTCACTTAAATATTCATAAATTTCACATTCCCTTTGAAATGTTGTCGAGATGGATTTCCTGCAGTTCAACAACTGTTTCAAGTCAAGAGTGCATATCTTAACAACATAAAGATGTTTTTATTTCATTTAATGTTTCGGAAAATATAAAGCTTTAAAATAAATCTGATTTTTAGAATGATTAATATTCTTAAAGCTGAGATGTTTTGTAATTCCTGGGTCATTTTCGTAGAAAAGTGATTAAGTTTAAAAAGCCTGAATCCATACACAAGTACATGTAGTGTACCACAAAACCAAGTACAAAAACCATAGCACGTGTATAATATATAAATACAACATATAAAGTAAGTAATTAGAAATCAACCCTTTTCATCATTGATCACCTGGATAATTCCGGCATTAAATGACTATTTCAATAATTCATTAAAAGAATCAACCATACATTTAATATCAGTGCTCAAAGGAATATTATGCACAATTGTCTGAGTAAAGTAAATACTTAATACAATGTCATATAACTGTGTGGCTTTTTCATTTGCGACTGTTGTGGGTTTTGACCTATATAGCTATAGCATATTGTGCAAGTGCAAGTTCCCAAAAATCACATGGACCTGGCCCCAGGATCATGAAACGATCTTTTTAAAACTGTTTAAGTTTTGACTTAGCCAATCACAAATAACGTCGTGAAAAGTGCAGATGTCATATGTGATTGGCTAACTAAAACCTTAAGTCCAAGATTGCTTACATGATCGCACCAACTTGTATAATTGGTCTACGTGCAAAAAGTTGAGAACTGTCTTCAATCAGTCTAAATTATTATATCCGACTCCAAGTAACATCACAGTGTGTGAAACTTGTAAATTAAAGCAATGATCCGGTGTGCATTGTTTCACCCAATTTTTTATGTACTGCAGTATTTCAGATTTATTACCGAAAAAAATGGTTCCTTTTTTCTATTTGATGATTAAAATTACATGTGGGACAATATAGTTTGGAATGCACTGTTCCTTTTACCTGACCAATCATAAGTTAAACAACTGGAATTATATGTATAATTCTATTTTGTAATGAAGCTGTACATGTATACGCCTTATATACCATGGTATATAATTATGTACTCACGAAATGGCAAGGAAATCGTATTAATTCCAGTAACCGTATATACCTACCCTAATTTTTTGTGTCTTAAAAGGGAATTTTCAAAGAAGCGCTGTTAAAGACAAGATCAGTCTCCTATATAAACTATATAAAATTATTTTGTTAAAATAACATTTGTTGCCTACCTAGTACCTACCTACCCTAAATTTTTTCCAACATGTT
>JAUMHH010012742.1:0-11028 GCA_032359455.1 Chlamys rubida
AATACAGGAGATGCTATACTTGTGTAGTGGCTGGTACTGGGTGGTTATAGGAGTGTACTGTTACAGGAATACAGGAGATGCTATACTTGTGTAGTGGCTGGTACTGGGTGGTTATAGGAGTGTACTGTTACAGGAATACAGGAGGTGTTATACTTGTGTAGTGGCTGGTACTGGGTGGTTATAGGAGTGTACTGTTACAGGAATACAGGCGACTGTTTACAGGGCTGTAGGTTATTGTTTTCATGAGTGTATGTTTTTCAGATACTTAGATACTGTCATTGCGGTATTTCTTGTGATGAAATCACATCTATTTTGACTTGTTTTTTGTGTGCAATAGTTGTTTTTCTGTAGGAATGTCACAGACATCTCTGTAGAATTTTATTTGTGATAGATTAGATCAGGATTAGAGCTAAACATTTTCAAATAATAATCCCACCGATACAATAATGACCTATAACTGTTTAAAGTAAAGATGATATTATCCTTATTTGCTCAATATAAATCAATTAAAAAAGATTTTTCTTTAACTTCTGTATACAGGCACTAAATTTAAGGAAGTTTGAGTTCAGGAAAAGATCACATTTTACCTGATTATTTCATGTGTTATTTTGAAACCACTTCATCCAAACAATGAAGGTCCCACTGTACTACAATGTATCAAAATATCAGCAATGTTATAGAGGCACTGGTCTCCGTCAATGGTTTCACAAATGTTACTGGCTCTATGTCAAAGCCCTATTTGTAACTTTATACGTGTGACTTGTTTGTTAACGTGTGGAAGAATGCGAGATGTTTATGAGTGAATGTGATTGTTTGAGAGCGAGTGAAAGTAGGAGGGCGTGTGTTTTATAGTATGACTTATTATGACGGTATAGATTGTATCAGTGTATATAATACATTGTTTTTACTTGATTCAATTTTGATGTATTTAATATGATGTACATTTTTGTAAAGGTTATATCATTACTTTGGGCATAATGTATGTGTTTTGGGGTAAACATCTTCACGGAGTTACGATGTACCCTTATCTATGTGTATTGGTGTATAGGATCAAAATCCTAGTAAAAAAACACCCCGGTCAGCACTCACAGAACTTTATGTAACAAGTTTGTGTTTTAACTGTAAATCAACTGAATTTTAGTTAATAAGTTAAGATGTTCAAAGTGACATAAAGTGATATGATTTTGTATGAAGGGTTGGTATGGGTGTACTCTAACTAGAGTTCGGGTTTGTGTAAGTTAGAAAATAAGATTTGATTGATCAGCATGTTAATTTTACATTAGTATGTATCATGTGTTAATTCTAAGCAGATATTGTGATATACATTATCATGTACAGGCTTAGAGCAGTCAGCAATTGGGGGATCATGATGGTGACGCAACATTAATAGGGACGGTCAGCTGTACCAGGTATACTGTATAGGAAAGCCTATTGAGCTGTGTTTGTTGTAATGCAGATGCTTTTTCAAAAAATAAATGCTACATAGACAGTATTTTACTGTGTAAGTTTGGGGGTCAATCACAGATGTCAAACTAACTGCTTCATCAGTGCCATGTACTAAAATGTTTGTGGGAGCAGGGGTTACTAGTGATTCCAGTTGCAACAATCGCGAATGTATGTCAGATTTATCATTGCTGTAGTGAAATCTGAAATAACGAATGAATACAAGGAAATGTATTTAAAGATACCTACACAATGTAGCAACGAGTTGAAACACGGGAATGGTATATATCAAACAAAATGTATATAAAGGAATACTAAGAATATTTTTTACATAGATATCCAACAGGAATGATTATGACAAGTTTATAAAGATATTTAACAAGAGATGACTATGATCTGTTTATATACATGTAGATATGAGTAACACTAAATACTGAACGTGGTTTTCATATATTCAACAAGAAATGATAACGGTCTAAAGTTGACTCCGTTGTAATTGTAACATTTTTTGGGGGATGCTGAAACTTTATAGTAGTTATGGGAGAAACCCAGCTACGAGTTTGAATTATTAGGGTTTATAGATTCCATCTGTTATATAATTTCAAATATTACAGGCTCTATCCATTATGTAATTTTAAACATTAAATGTGTTATGAGTGTATGGTTGTATGCAAGATGAAAGTGCAGTTTTCTTAGTTAATTTTATCAAACACATGTACATGAATGATAGTAATTTATACATATTCTTAAAAGAGGGTTGAATGCACTGCATACATGAGAGGGTTATATTTACATGATTGAGGGTTACCAAGGGAGGGAATTACATAAATGAGGGTTACCAAGGGAGGGCATTACATAAATGTGGGTTATCAAAGGAAGGAATTACTTGAATCAGAGTTACCAAGGGGAGGGCAATACCGGTACATGAATAAAGGTTACCAAGGGGAGGGCATTACCGGTACATGAATCAGGGTTACCAAGGGGAGGGCATTATCGGTACATGAATCAGGGTTATCAAGGGGAGGGCATTACCGGAACATGAATCAGGGTTATCAAGGGAGGGCATTACCGGAACATGAATCAGGGTTATCAAGGGAGGGCATTACATTAATCAGGGTTACCAAGGGAGGGTGTTACATGAACGAGGGTTATCAAGGGAGGGTGTTACATGAATGAGGGTTATCAAGGGAGGGTGTTACATGAATGAGGGTTATCAAGGGAGGGTGTTACATGAATGAGGTGTTATGTGTATTTATGTGATGCTTGCACATATATTTTGACATTTTGATACTTGACATTTCCCAAGACAAATAGTGTGTGTTCCTAGGTACTTGTATGACACATATTGACCCTGGAACGTTTGTGACATGTGTTGAAATTTGATACTCATTGTTTCCAAGAAGGCATGTGTGCCATTTAACTGCAATAAATATGATAAATCCTTATTTGTGTTTCAGACTTTTATTCCATGGTCCACACCGTTGTAGCTAGTACAAGTTATTTTGAGTGATCTCTTTGTGTGGATTATGTTAGCAGTTTTTGAGTTATCCCTCTTGTGGCATACATATAGGAGCCTACACAGCATCAGTTGATGTTCACAATCACATATATACATGCTTGTATTAAATAGAAATCCACACAATTGATGTACATTGTATTCCAATACAATATTTATTAGAAATGTTACAAATAGTATAACATGTGATAAGGGGTTTACAATTTCATTGTCCAATATACATATTATAAGTTGTTCTTATGACACATTTATATTGATCTGTACAACACAACTGTAGGACGACATACATGTACTAGTATACCACGCATGCTCACAGTACACAGCTATACAGAAGGAACAACACTGTGACACCTTAAATATTGGCCGTTTCAGTACAGAACTACTTACATTTCAAATCTGATATAGCAGTACAGAAATCTGAATTCAAACATTTCCAGTTGATCAAATAATATACTAATTATTCACGCATCTCAAACTGTTATGACTGGGTATTGGTAAGACAAACTAATTTATGATTTTTATTTTTTTTGTTAAACTCGTGGTAATATAGTCTTTAGAACTGAATATCAGTTCTAGTAATTAATACAAGGCAGCGCACTCAACATTGTTTCGCTCATTAGTGTTCATCTTCAGGGTCAAACTATATTTCATCTACCCATGCACTTGGTGAGCTTGAGCTGGTTATTGGTCATACAAGACTCGTGTAATGTTGAGCTGTTGTTTTTTATCTAAGGTAGTATGGGTGGTGCATTGGTTAGTGTGCTCACCTGTCACCAAGACAGCTGGGGTTGGATTCCCCTGATTGGACGAAACCAAATATGACTCTAGGCCTTTTGGTTCTTCAGAAGTCAATTGAAGTCTTTGACATGTTTGACCAATGTAAACCTTGAGAGTGTATCAAGGTCAATTTTATTCGAAATTTTGTTGGGCTTGACTCGAGGAATCTACCAACCAAATAGCATGACACTAGGCCTTTGTTCCTTCAGAAGTTTAGACATATTGACCTCTGTGACCTTGAAAGTAGGTCAAAGTCATTTTTGTTAGCAAACTTTGTTTGGCTACATCCAAGGAAGCTACCAGCCAAATTTCATGACTAGACCTCGTTTGTTTTAGAAGAAATCTTTTTAAGGAAAAGTTGACAATGGACGATGGATGCTGCAATCCAAATATTAAGGTTGGATTATGATGGAATTTGATTCATTCAATCATGATTCATTGTGGTATCTGTTCTTTCAAAGACTTAGTTATTAACCTGATTTGTATAAAGTTGAGTAGCTAGATTCTTTTAATTTAACATATAAATGTATTGTACACATTCTGTTGAAGTCTTCCTGAGGAGGACAGACCCTCACAATCATCCACTAAACACGAAAACATACACAATACACCACTGGGAACTGATATCATAAATGTCAAACAACCGGTATAATTACTTATGATTGCACAGTTAAAAATAATTAAACAAGAAGTGATACTGAGTGGATCAGTGACTGCCAGGAAGGCAGAAACATTGGTGGACCATAAAGGTTGAAAAGAAACCTGATACAGGAAAACAGGAAATAAAACTACTTTTCAAATATTTACGAAAACAATATTTGACAGAGCAATCAATGTTAATTATGGTGACAAACAAAAAACGTTTTGCAAAGTTTTTTATGGACCCTTGTACCTAGCACTAGATGTGAGCAAATTTGAATGGTTCATCAAACTCATTATGGTAAATAGCAAAGTGTGTAATATAATGGTTCTAATGCAAGTCTTTATAAAAATAGAGAATTATGAATACACTGGACCAATGAAATACTCCTATTTGAAATCAAATAGTTTTTTGTGCGTACACCTCCACTCTGGAACCGGTAAGATACATTATAAACACACACAGCTGTCACAGGATAGATAATAAATACAGCATTGGTTCAAACCTGTACCACAACTACGCCATGGCAATAAGACACCTACACTTACACATGTTTACCATAGTAACCACAATGGCAACAAGGTACACACACTTGACATAGTAACAACCATGGCAACAATGTACACACACTTGTCATTGTAACAACCATGGCAACAAAGTTTATACACTTGTCATTGTAACAACCATGGCAACAATGTACACACACTTGTCATTGTAACAACCATGGCAACAATGTACACACACTTGTTATTGTAACAACCATGGCAACAAGGTACATACACTTGTCATAGTAACGACCTTGGTAACAAGGTACACACATAGACCAGAGTAAATACCATGACAACAAAGTATGTACACTTGTCATAGTAACGACCTTGGCAACAAGGTACATACACTTGTCATAGTAACGACCATGACAACAAGGTACATACACTTGTCATAGTAACGACCATGGCAACAAGGTACATACACTTGTCATAGTAACGACCATGGCAACAAGGTACGTACACTTGACAAAGTAACGAACAAGATACGTACACTTGTCACAGTAACAATCTTGGCAACAAGGTACATACACTTGTCATTGTAACAGCCATGGCAACAAGGTACACACATAGACCATAGTAACCACAATGGCAACAATGTACACACACTTGTCATAGTAACGACCATGGCAACAAGGTACATACACTTGTCATTGTAACAGCCATGGCAACAAGGTACAAACACTTGTCATTGTAACAGCCATGGCAACAAGGTACAAACACTTGTCATTGTAACAGCTATGGCAATAAGGTACATACACTTGTCATTGTAACAGCTATGGCAATAAGGTACATACACTTGTCATTGTAACAGCTATGGCAATAAGGCATAGAAAACATAGAAGCAACCATGATTATAAAGCACTTACACTTATCCTAGTAACAACCATGGCAGACAGTAAGTAACCATGGCATTAAGGCACTTATACTTTACCATAGTGATAACAATGACATTGAGGCCATTACCATAGTAACATGGCATCACTGTTACAATAGCAACCATGCAATGATGCACACACACTTATGATGATAATAACAGCCAGTTTAACGAAGCACACACACACACTGGCCATCGTCTTCCTATGTAACCATGACGGTAGATACAATACTGTAATATTAGTAGCTATCAATGATAGGGCTAACGACAACAGCATCATTTTTGCTGTTTACTATTTTTTCAGTATCAAGTTTTGCTTAATTGCTTCAAATCACATTTGTGTTCATTTATTTCATGCAAATAAAACAGCAAAATAGCTGTTGAACAGACAATTTTTAGCAATAGAAACGTCTCTCTCATATGTTAAATACTGACATGAACAAGCAGAGGAATTGTTTTGCACAGTTATCTAAACAAATGCAACACAGAATCACTAAGTAAAAAACATACATAAAAACACCTGAGATTTGATTGTCAAAATAATCATTCATGACATCACAAATATATTACAATATCGGTACATATTAATGCTAAAATACATGTAGTACTGATCTACTTTAAAAGTATTAGGTATAAATGAAAATAGTGTATATATATATTAGTCAAAATTATACCATGTATATTCAATTTAAAAATTCAATGTTATGTGATTAAAAATTGTGTGACCACCTGTTGTCATACTCTACATTTACCTAGTACATATTCTAACAGGCCGTATAAAACGGTAATATCCAGCCAGTAATTAACTCATAGGCCGTAAAAAGAAAACGGTACTATCCAGCCAGTAATTAATTCACAGGCTGTAAAAACTGTAATATCAGGCGAGTAATTTACCAGGCCATAAAAAATGGCATTATCTGGCCAGTAATTTAACAGGCCATAAAAATATGGCAATATCTGGCCAGTAATCTAACCGACCGTAATAAATGGTTATATCGGGCTAGTAATTTAAATGGCGGTAAAAACTGTAATATCAGATTGGTAATTTAACTGGCCATAATAATGGTAATATCAGGCAGGTAATCCATCAATATTCAGCAGAGGATATTAATATCGGCTAAGAAATTCACGATCTTTTGATAAGAAATCATTGTATAAATTAAAATTCAGGCATATAAACAAGGCAACAACTATTGATGATATTTCTAGAACATTAATGATTTATAAATATTCTACACAGGGGGAACATTCCTGATTCCTGGTCATCTTGTAGCTGGACGGAAACTGGTGGCCATCACTTGGTGTTTATATGTAGAGATACGTGTGGGCTAGCCTAAAGCTCTCCTGTAACTACTCCTCTAACAGGTCAGCACTACGTCCTGTGGTGATTTCAACATTAAGTTGATTCTACTTTCAACTTTCATATTCACAGTTAAGGCAGGCATCAAACTAAGTGATCTGGCAAGTTAAAATAACTTTGAGCAAAATACTGGCGATATGCATTAATCTATACTTACTTCACAGAGCATACACTTATTGACTGCCTGACGGGTTAGCACTTGTGTATAAACACAGGTAACAGCTAACAGCACACCTGTATCACACATAATGTGACAGCACACACAGGTAACAGCACACATAAGGTGACAGTAGACATAGCTAGCAGCACACCTGTGTCACACATAAGGTGACAGTAGACATAGCTAGCAGCACACCTGTGTCACAAGTAATGTGACAGTACACACACTAGGCCACACAGCTAACAGTACACCTGTGTCACACAGGTGATAGTAAATGTGTGACACAGTTCATAGAACACGTGTCACACAGGTTACAGCACACCTGTGACATACAGGTAAAGCATACCTATGTAAAGGCACTACTGATCAACTAACTAACTTTCCTAACAAACATCTCTGTCTATATCGGTGACCTAAACCTCTAGTGGTGTCACGGTATACGCGTGTTCGTGGTGCCAGAGAACGCTCTATTGATGTTGGGACACGAGGTAGAGTCAACACAGCGACCACTGTACAGGACCTTGTTGGCTGGACACTGGCAGCTGGCCACACATGGCTTGTAACATTTGCTAGATAGGTCAGCTGTTGGTTGGTCAAAATTTTCACATGTTCGTGCACACACAGGGCCACACTCATCAAAAACAAATCCCTTGGACACATCACAGCTGAATTCTGTAAAACAAAACAAATAATCAATTAAAATCACCAAATTTCATTTAAAAACAAAAATTTCATCATCAAAGAATCACCGAACCAACACTCACAGCTAGTACATACGACGGATTCTCCCAGATCTACAAATGCAGTCTGATCATCCAAGAATTACCCACCCAACCCTCACCACTAGTACATACCACGAGTCCCCCTGACCTCTGAACTAGTCTGATCATCTAACTATCCCCCAACCAACCCTCACCACTAGTACATACCACAGAGTCCCCCTGACCGCCAGGCCAGTCCGATACCCTTTTTGGCACACTCGCGTGCGTACGAGGACAAGACTTCACACAGACAGGTGTCATTATCCAGACACACACACATGTCATGGCGACACGCAGCATAGAACGGCTTTGGGGACACGGTCCGGTGACAACGGGAGAAGGCTGGGCCCTGCAACACAAGTCATCATAATGTCAAACACACATAAAATATGTCATATCACAGACTATCCTGGTAGCCATATTAAATGAAGGAAATGTATTATAACCAATGATAAGCGAATGACCTGTACAATTATAAGTATAAACTGACAAAAAATGCAGTACTTACATTAAGAATGGCACACTTGGTTTCCGCAATGCGCTTGCCTCGGTAGCCCACCTCTTTACAGGGGTCTATGTCAACAGCATTGGCACAGTTGTCTGACGTCTGGTCATCTGCCTGTGGGGTCACAAAATACAACATTACCACTGGGGTCACAAAGTACAACATTACCGTGCCATTCACTAGATACCCAAAAGCTTAAAACAAAATATTAAAGATTTCATACTGACTTTGTACATGACATTTCAGCTATACTTATTTTTCAGTGGTAAATTGCCTCAGATTGTTTTCTTATAATTCTTCTAGCTGTTTTACAGAATTGCTGACTTTTCATACTGACCTTCTAGATGTTATCATTGATTTTCCACTGTTATACTGACTTAACAACACTGTATTCAATAGATGTTATTCCAGCAGTGCTACCCACCTTCCAGCTATTTCCAAAAATGCTCGGCGAGTTTGTAATCTGTCTGGAACGAGTACGCATGTCGTCCTGAGGATAGCCATTAAAGTTTCCACACAGCCCACACATCTTGCGTTTGTATGATCCCGGCACACTGAGCTCTGCCTGGCTCGCACCATTCCACACCAACTGTGGAACACAGCAACACATTGTATACAGCTCCAGGGAAACTCTAGTATTACTAATGGTATTATTAGGTTGGTAAAACATTTTGCTTAACAATATTTCAGTAACAAAATAGAACAGACTAGAACTAGAACTGTGAGCCACAGACTAAAATACCACCCAGCCTTCCACTTAAAAAGGTTTGATAGAAAAAATACAACTGCACCCCACAACAGTGTTACAGGAGTTGTTTGGTCGTGAGAATATGATTTAAGCCTCCCCCCTTAACAGTGTTACAGGAGGGGGTGGATGTTATAACATGTTGGTGTTGTCCATTTTCTTTACACTAGCCCCTCACCCCCACAACAGTGTTACAGGAGGGGGTGGGGGTTATAACAGGTTGGTGTTGTCACTTCTCTTTACACTAGCCCCCCACCCCCACAACGGTGTTACAGGAGGGGGTGGGGCTTATAACATGTTGGTGTTGTCCCTTCTCTTTACACTTACCTTGACACCTATCTGTGTGTTGAGGAACACAGTACCATCCTTGATCTCCACAGAGAACAACGATCCTTGTCTGTAATTAGGTTGTATCACCCGGCCATTCACCTAGAACACATTATCACACCATAGATATTCCTACAGCTTATCGGCAGAACTGACATAATCTCTCGTCCTTTATTGTGATATACTTAACTGTTTTATGACATCAAGAAACTTTCAAGATATGATTTTCTCTCATTTCCCGGTGTGTAAGATAGAGCTGTCCAGGGTGAGAAAGGGGTGTAGGACATTTCTATCTACCACCCCATTTCACATGACGTGATGTCACACTGACTCAACAATGATGTGACGTCACAAATTTGGAATTCTCCACTGCCGCAATGCGGAAAAGGCGATGTGATGAAATTAAAACCTTTTACAATATATTTAACGTACATGTTAGAAAGATGCGATTATTTTTTCTGCTCAAACATTGTTTTGCAATTATGGGATATGCTAAATCTGGCTGGCTGATTCCTTTTCGTCTAGAAAGCTCAGGGGAAAAATTGATATTTTCAAAATGGTGGCTGCTCCAAATGCATTTTCGTGGTTTCTGAGCTTATTCTGATGGTTGGAATGAGAGAAAAGTACTCTTTCATGTCCAAAGGTGTAGGATAGGGAAATTCCATCCTCAGGATTTTCAAAGATGGCAAAACCCTCTGCATAGCCTCGGGTTTTACCAAATTTGAAAACCCCTCGAGTGGAATTTCCCTATCCTACACCCTTGAACATGAAAGAGTCTTATAATCTTACACATTTTCTGTGATATAACAGCATTTTTATATCGTCTGGGATAAAATGGCATTTAATGATTCTGAATATTATAACCAGGAGTAGGAAATTCTTTTTCTCTTTTGTAAACAGTTTATTCCAATATAGAATTTAAAACTCTGTTCTTCAACTTTTGTGTCGTAGTTACCATGACAATTCCATCCTGAAGCAGGTCTATCTTGTATCCAGAAAGCTTGACCGTGAAGTTCTGGGCCCAGGACACAGCCAAGGGCGCTGACCGACGGTCATGTTGTACCTCTACCCTGTAACACACCGACATACTTAACATAGACATCCAACATATTTCTAAATACTACAATTGTGATGAAGTAAGTCTCTTGAGTTGATATTTCTGTTGTTCATCTAATTAAATAATGTTAGTCACAATCCTTTTATTGGAGCAAGAATTATTATTTGGTAAAAAATAAGATAAGGAAGGACAGACGACTGAAAATTGAGATCACAATATTTTGGTGTTTTTGCATTAAAACAGCAGTTTTAATTTGGTGGGCCTTATTTTGTTGTTTTTTGGATGTTTTTTTTTTGGGGGGGGGGGGGGGGGGGG
>JAUMHH010012753.1:0-11028 GCA_032359455.1 Chlamys rubida
TTTACAGACTCTGGTATGTCTCGGCCAGGGGACAGAACCCAAAGCCTTCCTCACAGGGGCGAACGCTCAACTAAAGGTCAAAAGTGAGGCATTGTCAAGGGAGACATTAGGAAGAAAAAAGTTGTTTAGAAAGAAGCGAAAAAATAAGATCCCATATTTAGTCGCCTCTTACGATCATGCAATGGGGGCAGCAGGTACAATTCTTACGCCCTACCTGCAGGGACTACCAATGTGGTGAGAGATAGTACAGGTATTGTTAGCTAATTGAATTACAGTGCACAACATCACAATGCCGAAAGGTATTAGATAACTCTTGTTATTATGTGTACACGAGTGTTTAGCGTGATTGGCGGTATTATGTAGAAGAATGTGTCTCATTAGATTGACGCCAGACAACAATAACAAACAGGTTGTGATAGAATGATAGCGAGTGGAAAGTTACAGGAGAAAACATTCTAGATTTTTTATCAATTTTTGTTTTCATTTCTTTTGTATTTTGTTCATGTATTTCAATTACAAACCCTTCTCAAACTACAACAGATATCAGAACTTAAAGAAATATTTCATAACTGGAGACAGAGGTTACATATTCGATAGGGGATAAACAAACAGTTCTTATCGAGCTTTTGACAAGCATTCCACAACAGGAGTAAACATTTGTATACATGCCATAACGTAAAAGGATACACGGTGCCTTGGTATGTTAAGTTTAGTTCACGACTTAGCAGATTGTCAAAAGAGATTTCCATACGAGGTCAGATGCGGTTACAAGATTATTACCCAAGCATTTATCAGTTTTGACATTGCAGTAGCAATTATCAGCACGAAGCGTATCATATTGACCAAGCCGTCTTAATGGGTAGAAAACTCGATAGTGTCACCCAATAAACGTTAAACCTCTGTCAACTTTGTTTTACTTTATATAAAACGTTGGAAGAAATTTTAAAGAGGAAAACAATAATTTTTGAATATGAATAACATTAATATAAATTTGCATGCCTGGTAGTCTGTTTATGCATATTTTTTTATCATTCTGGCAATACTGCATTAAGTGTACTTTTGAAGAGTTTCACCTAGACTATACTGACATGGTTTGAAACTGTAAGGTGTGGTCGGGAATAAGACATTTTCGTTGCAATACGATCTACAGGCGGTATCAAGATAGCATTACTGGTTTTATATTTTTTTTTCAATTAGTTGTCGTACTTTATTCACAATTGTGTTGAAACATTCAGGTTTTGCTATGATGTTCTTTTGTATATAAACTTGTCGCATTAAATCTGACAATTAAAAAATATCAATGTTTGCAGCGATAATTGATCCTTTTAATGATAAGAAACGTTATAAACGTAGAAACAGCTGTATGCATAAGTCTTTAGAAATAGAAATAAAACAAAACAAAACAAAAAAACAAAAAATACAGAAACTGAAGAGTCAACAAAAACGTTATTCAAATTCGAAATCGACAAAACTCATGCAAATGTGAATTAAGGCAATATTCAACAACACGACGCACCGATGATCCTCATAAAGATTCGACCTTCAAAAATTGACAAAAATTGGACCAATGAGCTAGGTCGTTATTTCAAAATTAGCGCAATGAGCCATCGGAATTTATCATAACATTTAGTATATAAAAAGCGCCAATGACCTTGATGGTTACTTTAAAGGGGAATGATTCAAATGCACATTGAATTTTATGATAGATAACATCACACACTTTGCCAGGAAGAATACATGGCATTTCGATTAGCTTGCCTCACTTTTAGTCTGAAAATGCATTTGTCTTTTTCATCTTCCATGTGTAACGTTATAAGAGTGCCTATAAATATGTGTTTCTAAAACTAAGGCGTCACGACCAATTTTGCACAATTACAGAAACTTTCATTTAAATATGACTATTCTGTCATGAAACATTTTTTGTAAAGAATGTAAAGAATTCGATATAAAAGTTGACCTTTAAGGCAATTTGTATGACCATTTCCTATGGAAATTTCTTGCCCTCCTCCCCTCCACCTGAACATGGCTTTGATGTTGATGACCTGCGAACCTTTTCATCCATTCAAATGTGTTTTAAAGTTTAGGTTATTGGCTATAAAACCCTCGGTAGAGGAGAAAGCCGAAATGACTGGCCCGTGTATAATATATAAATAGCTTCTGTTCGCTTCTTATTTCTATTTCTCAGGTTGTAAAATTCTTTCAGTCGGATGTTGTTGACTTGGTCAGTCATTTGTGACGTCATTCATTCAGGCGTGTAATTTCTTCACCTGTGTTCTGCCATACATATTTTAAGTCATTTATATGACGTCACTCATCTGTGCAAATTTGTCTTCTTCCGTGTGATTCGCCATTGTGACGTCACTGAACCGTTTAAAGCCGTCCCTGTTCTTGTCTTTCTCTGTCATTGATGATGTTCGCTGAAAAGTGCTGACATAGAATTAACGCTTAGCACACACGTAAACAATCCGGTAGGGGGCAGTGCTGAAACTCATCGGGCGTGTAACCCTAAAAGTGCAGAGGTCTTCTTGTGGTATTTTTGTATTCTTGTTTTTCACTTGGAAGTTGCTATCTTATACTGAAATGTTGACTGTGTATTAACGTTTGAACAAAAAGAAAATTGATAAATGCGAGATGGAAGTAGTTTCGTATTTAATGTTCTGATAATCCATGTCATTACAGTATAGGTGATACTTCTGAAATGGCCGCAATCTCAATGTTTCAGTATAATCGCATCCAATATGTATCCAATTGTAATCTTTCGCTTCTTACTATTTTCTATTTTTTTCTACTTGTATTATATAGTTTATTTTACCAGTACAAATATAACGTTTCTTGTGAAAATTAATTGATGTGTCTAATTGATATGACTATCTATTGCAAGAGTAAATAAATCAACAACAGATCAGTATTTACGCTGGAAAAAACAACATTTATTATGACGTCATAATGAAATGGCCTGGCGTAACTTCGTTTAAAATATTAATAATCAATTTAATCACACTTGTGATAAGTGGGAATGTAGATTGTAAATTTCTAAAGCGCAATCGATTTAAAGGTGAACATTTTCACACGTGAAAATTTCCATTTTTACAATATTCAATATCGGAGCTGTACATGACTTCAACTAATGTATTTAATATTTAAGTAAATCATTCAACTGATGATGTCTAATATCGGAAAAATCACTTAAATCTCATTATGTACTTCAACCTGTATATGTTAACAAGTTAATATGTTAAACTGTCAAAAACTATCCTTTTTAAGGGCAGCAAGTGCCATTTAGATTGCTGAGATGTCCTCAAATAATTTAAAATCAGAATAAATATGTATATATAATGATTTGATATTTGCATACGAGTACCTAAAAATATGCGATAGGATTCATAAAAATGTATTAACAAGTACAACCACAATCTAACCTCGTTTGAGAATGATGTATAAACCTAATTATCCATTTAACCGTTCTCCTTACAGATTTTTTTTTAGATTTTAAAACTTCAAATCAATTCTTCTTGGGTTTAATGAAACATTAAAATTTGTGTTTTAATAAAATCGGTATATTTTACTCAGTTATGAGGTCATACATGAATGTACACTAGACTTATATCCTTTTTCGACTTATGTATGTCAAAGTCCTTTATGTTACACGGTGTTATATCCTCCTTTTGAGGATAACACATTCCTCTCAAATATTAATTTTTCCATTCGGAGATATTTTATCTTTTTAGACAGGATACAAGTAATGGTTTGTTTAAGGTAATATAATTACTATACACGATGACCATACAAAGGGATAACCATGCACAAATCATAAAGTGCCATAAACAGGAAACAATCAAATTGAAGGAATATAAAACCCATTTACAGAGAAAAGATATCACAGAAGGACATACAAAGATAATATAGTACAATGGGAAACCTTTTCATAGGGCAAACCATACTTAGGGAAAAGTATACGTAAGGAATACCATAAAAAGGGGAAAAAAACACAGGGAAAACCATGCACATAGAAAACTATAAACAGGTGAAACTATACTCAAGGAAAACCATGCACATATAAAACTATAAACAGGTGAAACTATACTAAAGGAAAACCATGCACATATAAAACTATGAACAGGTGGAACTATTCTAAAGGAAAACCATGGACATAGAAAACTATATACAGGGGAACCATACACACAGAAAACTACAATAAAGAAAAAAACATTTAAAGAAAAAATTGTATACAAGGAAAAACCATACGCAAGAAAACCCATGTACCAGGAATACTTTAACAGGGAAAGCCATACATTCGGAGAACTATACTCAAGGAAAATCATACAAATGGGAAACCATACACGCGGATAACTAAACTTAAGAACAACCATGCAAAGTGAAATTTATACACAGGGAAAACAATTCATACGTAAAACTTTACTAAAGAAAAAACCATGCAATGGAAAAAATATATACAGCTAGTAACCATACGCAAGAAAAACAGCACAGGAAAAACTGTATACAGGGGAAACCATACAATTGGAAAACTAACCTCAGGAATAACCATTTACAGGGAAGATTACATACACAGGGAAGCAACCACAGAGAGTCATACACAGAGAAAACTACATAAAAATTCATAAGGAGTCTTACGCAAGGAAAGAAAACCATCAAAGAGGGCCGTGTACAGGAATTTAATGTTGAAATGCTGTTATAGATTTGTTTGTGGTAGTTTCCGCACCTGTCACATTGCTACCTGTTTGTGTGTATGCAACAGTTGTGTGGTTCGATCATAATATTCAATAACCTGTCTGCTATGTACCCACAAATATTCAGACGGTATATTGCGCCTTTATTGTATTTCTTCCCGTCTGTGTTTGTTAAACTTTTATATCGGTCATTCAGTGCATTTTACAATAACATATTCAGCTATATGTTACTGTAAATCAGTATATTCGTTTCACGTTTCATTATACCCTGTTATAGATCACTTCATGATCATTTTCGCTATAGTTTGCTAGCTGTATGTCAGTTAGTGTTCACGAAAACAAGTTTTGTTTGCAGTAATGCTTCAAACTAATTCAAGTAAGGCCTTGAAGTCGTCAAAAGAATAATAAAAGAAATTTATTTCTTATCAAGTAAATATGTATATGCGTAGATGAGTTTTTTTTCTGGTAGAGTTAATTTTGTGATCATCTTTCTGCGTAAATTGGAGATAAAACTAAATATATATAAACCATTTGGCTTTATCGGCTCTTGTGAATCTTTGCAATAACAAAACGTCCTGGTGCTGTTACAGAAGTGAGTAAATTGTAAAGAACAGTTATTGACCACGACTAGCCTGGCTTATACTCGAGCCGCCGTCTCCAATACTACAGCGCCAGCTTTCATTTGGCTTTTAATAATTGATACAATGTCTTATCCGGTATCGTTCAGATGACCTGTCTCCATTGTTACCAATGTATAGTGCTACCTGTAAGGTGGTGTCAACGTCCTCGTGTTGTGTTATCGGTCATTTCATTGGCAACAAACATAAAAAATAAACAATAGTCATGCTCTGAATGTTTCCTCACAAACTGATAGTAATCCATCTGTCAAATGTTTGTATGGTAAGCCTGTGTAGCAATATATTACAATGTTTCCTGTTACACCTTCACATACCAAACCAAGGCTGAAGATCAATGTATGGGGCACCGTGTCAAATACAATTCACCTTGCCATAGCAGGGTTGGATGTATGGGGCTATATTTCAAAATGATGGTTTAATTAGTGTCCGAGGATATGTGCAAAAATACAATGCTCGTATCGGTGAGATAGCACTGTAAAGTCGGCATCAGATCCGCGCTATCACAAGGAGGCAAACACATCAACATACCTTGTCTCCTGCATACACACACGCAAACACACATACACTAACACGCATGGAGGCACGTCCTTAAATGACCTTAGCTGTTAATAGGACGTTAAACCAAATTAAACCAAACTAAATCCATGTCGTATTTCATTTTAAACCTGTATAAAAGGACACAGTTGTCACTAACAGATTCCTAGCTGCCCATTACTCTTAGAAGCATGATCCCAATTCCTAATAAAGTTAGTGAACTGTGTTTGTAATAGTAGCGACTACAGTGGTATGCATACCATGAGTTATTTACGTATATAATGATTGATGGAAATTATCAGCGTTAAATATGTTTGGAAATCAATTGCATCTATAGCACTATTGCTGCAACCAAAACACATGTAGATCAATATCTTGTTAGACTTATTGTCCGATTATATAATAATTTATCAATCAATATATAATATCTAATTTCTTGCTTTAACTTACTGTAGGAAGTCAATAAAACTGCAATCATACAATTGAAATGAGATGCTGTACACAAAGGCAAGCATTATGCTTTTGATTGTTCTACCGACTGCTTCATTATCTCAGACAGTCGATCAGTGTTAAAAATAAATCCCGATCGTATTACACGTACCATTCAGTGCTATATTAGTGTCATTATCTTACGTGTATATCATACTATAGTTCTGTATTTAGTACCATATATAAGTGGCATTATCTAATCTTATTTTAGTAGTGTCTTTTAATTAAGCTCATTTATAGAACTATCACAATATATAATAATAAGATGATTATTTTTCTAGTTCTGTTCTGGTACCGTTGCAGTTATTCTAATACATTCTTGTGCTATTGAAACTTTTCAAGTAAATGTATCATAAATTTATGTTTAATACCATGCCGGAGAAATTCTAGTTTTAATGCGACTTTTGACGTACCATTACATTGTTCGAATCCAGTTCTGGTACATTTTCAGATATTTTAATATCGTTCTAGTACTATTGCAATTATACTTAGTCTAGTGCCATTATTATTATCATCATATCATTTATTTTTTCTGCTATCGTTACAATTATTAAGTACCGTTCTTGCATCCATACATTTGTTATAGAGCCGTTCTAGTACCTCAGCAGTTATTTGTGTAGCTTTGTAGTACTTAGTGCTATTCTGAAACCATTCTATTACAGGCTTAGCTCGTCCAGTGTCAGTCTAGTAACATTTAGTAACGTTCTTATATCAATATTAGTGTCATTAAAAATATATTATTCATAAGACTATTGTGTGCCATCCTAATGCCACAGCAGTAATCTATGGCTAATGCAAAATTATAGATACAGTTACGAATGATAAGCCTTCTTTTGTTACTAATTAATTTATTTCATAGTTGAACTCTGTTCACCTTTACATGAGCAAGGAGTGTGCTTTTTGAAAGCTTAAGTTGAAGGTTCTATGTTTCTTTTTCCGGTGTTTAAAATATTTATCAAAATAGATATCCTGTACAAAGTAAGCTCGCAAAACAACATGCTTTTTATGTAATATCATGAAATATAAATCAATATGAAGATTATCACGACAAATATCAGACGATGTCTGGCGAATCGTGTTCTGCATACTAATTTTAATAATATGTTTATTGTGTAGGGCAAAATCCATAATAAATTATTAAGTTTTTTATAGAACAGCAGGTAAATATAATATTCAATGCTGTTAGGAGCGTCTACTTGGCAGGTGCATACAGGTATGTCTCACCTGCACAGGTATGCTAATAAGATCAAACTCTGGTAAGGTGAAATTAACGTTCTTACGTTTATGTAAACAATATTTGAACATCAAACAATGAATGCAATTTCAGGTACGCCTTAAGCAAAGCTAAATGACGTTAAATGGATTTGTGATAAGAAATCTCCTATACAAATATACACATTGTGAAGCTTGCCTTTGGTAAGGTGAATGTAGTGTTTTGAATTATAAAATGATAAGCTGTGAAGTCGGTGTGTATTGTTGTGTAAAATTGTGTGACACATTCATGAATTGAGTAACTCGTGTAAAGTCAATAAAGAGATTTTTACACTTGGGCATTATATCACTGGGGACAATACCAGCTTTGTTGAAGAGAAGTACACCGACACTTCTGATGTATGATTTGTCCAAAGATACTTCTACACTCAATAGACTTTCTAAAGGACTGGTAATGCTGAAATAGCTTATGTCTAATCCTTTTTGTTCACTTTGACAATGACAGATTTTGAAATTTAAAACATTATACCTGTGTATTTTATATTTGGTGGTAAGACATGACATGGGTAAACATGTGGGGACTTTCTATGCTTTCTACGTGTGGGGACATTAATGTAAACATGATAAATTTGATGCACGTATTGTAGGCCTATTAATCTAGGTTTGTATTGTTTCATTTTTCTACTATACTGCTTTCCCTGTGTCTTACGTTTCTAATAGCAACATGCATAATGAACGTCACGTGACGCCTACGTCACAATTATAGACACGTCTGCGCTCTGATGACAAGCATGCACACTTATCTCGTTTCCTTTTCAATTTCACTAGGTGTGTTCCTTTAACAGAATTTCTCGATGAGATGGCTATTGAAAGTTATTTATCTTTACATTATGACAGGTTTGAAGCCATCCCTTTTGTGACGCTACTTTGTCATGGGCAATGATATGTTTCTATTGATTATGTGTATAACCAATTTGACGTTTAATTTTCCATGCGTCATCAAGTGTGTTTTAAATTCGATATAGAAGGTAAAAAACTATCTTTTGTACTTTTGAATATCAAGTTTTGACTAATGCAAAAAGTGCTGGAATTGACCTTTGACTAAATTGTATTTGAGATCATTTTATTTTCTCAACATGAGGTAATTCATCATTTATACACCCTTTCAAACACTCATTCAATCATTCGTCAAATTGTACGTGATTTGTGTGTGTCATTTCTATGGCAAACATCATTTTAACACAATAGAAACGAGGTGGGACTCTCTACCTCAAGGTAGAGACACATGCTTCAGTGTGACATAACTTCAGTTTGCTCCCCCTCAGATCATCTTAGGCTTAAAGGTAGCTTCGATCTGTTTCATCCTTATTTTTTATTTATTTATTATCGGTATTACCGTAAACATTTTAACATTTTACGGTTGTGGCTACCTCGTACAGGGAAAAGGCTTAAAGGTAGCTTCGATCTTTCTCATTCTTATTTTTTATTTATTTATTATCGGTATTACCGTAAACATTTTAACATTTTACTGTTGTGGCTACCTCGTACAGAGAACTGTCACGAGTTCGATGTCTGGCTATGAAAGGTTAGGTATATTATATACATTACGTCAGTCTATAAGCTGTTTGTAGATTTCAACCTCGAACAAAAGTATGTATTTATGTAAGGTAAAATAATGCCTTTGTTACGGACAGGTGAACAACATTTGTAATCACTATCGATCGATATAGAATCTTAGACATATTATTGATCGTTTAGCTGGCATGTTCTGATCATGAAGCGACGCCATTGAAGTAACATACTTATTCTGCATATTTAATAGTTAACTAGTGTACATTTGTCTTCTCTACCTGTAACGACAGGTAAAAGGTATTGATAGGACGTCACACAGGTAGACACTTCATACTGTGTTAAGTAGACGTATATTGGTATACATGTAAATACCTACTGTATTTAGGTTACACTTGAACTACTTCTTTGAAGAATATGATAGACGTGTAACACCCAATACATATGTTAGTCCTCGCTAAAAGTAAAACGTGTACCACACTTTTGGGACATCTGACATAAACATGTGTTTATAAAAAAGACCATACCGTGACCAAAATTGGCTTTACAAAATTAAAACCATTTATAATATTTGACAATCTTTGTAAAGTTTACTATTTGCGAAACAAATAAAGTTATATTTGCTTCTGAAGCGAAATAAATTCCAATGTAGGCTTAAATGTAAATTAGGTGTTGAAATCAATTAACAGATTTACATTGTGAAGGGAAATAGCACGGTCTGTCTTTTTCATACATGGCCTAAGCGATTTTATCTAACGTCAGAATGTGTTCCTTTTAATAACAAAACATTGCCTCGATGTTATATGTTCATAGAGT
Source organism: Chlamys rubida (assembly GCA_032359455.1). Lineage (NCBI taxonomy): Eukaryota > Metazoa > Mollusca > Bivalvia > Pectinida > Pectinidae > Chlamys > Chlamys rubida. The sequence continues at coordinate 9,947 of JAUMHH010012753.1, forward strand.
TGTAGCAAAGATGTAAAATGCAACATGAATAATATCCAAATTTTGACATTTCTCTGAATGTCTCCAGATCAATTCTGACAAAGATAGGGACAATCAAACTTTAAGTAAAATCCATATATGTTTATAAAGTCATGCTCTGGCGGGCAAACCTAAGTGCCATGTCTCTCCATCAGATTCACTCATTTAGCACGTGGTCGTTACATGTAATGGTATTTGACTGAATGAGCAATCACAGGTTAAAATTGGTAACAGATTGGCTGTGATAACGCCGATGCATGTTTTTAACATGACCTCTTGAGCTCATATAAACAGCAAACATTTTGAATGACACGAACTAAGAAACAGTGCCTTTCATATACGATGTATATACATGTATATATTTATAAATACATGTTTTTATTTCCATTAAATATCCAATGCCATACCATACCACTCATGTACCTTACTTATATATAGAAGTACACCTAACTACGCTAATCAATATTGCAAACAGTAGTTATTTAAAGTAAGTATGAAGAAGCGTCTAAAAGAGGTGACACCATGCTTTCAGTAAAGTCAACTGGCAGTTGAATCATAGAATGAAAGTATAAAGTGTCACTCAATAATACACAGGTTTGGCACATTGTCAAAATGTCCTTGTTAATGTACGTGCTGTGAAAGTTAGTTAAACAACTTGATCGGGAGTTGTACATTGTTGTAGCTTTAACCTGCTGTGTTGACAGACATTGTGTATTTTTTGTTCTAGTTCTTGCCCTGTCTGACGAATATGACAAATTTTACACCGCAAATATATAGGCATTGCAGCTTAAAGACTTGTACAACTCGTGGTCGAGCTGTAGTACGCTTTTATAGTAACTTTTCAATAAGTTTAATACATGTTACTGTATAATTAAGGTGTGCTATGCACCTTTCCGTCTGTCTCAACAGTAGTTTAGACCAATTTAGATTTTCCACTTTTTGGCCCCTTGCATCACTGATGAGTCCTAGAAGGGTAAATCAACTGCATGTATAAGAGTGTTTTTTTTGTTTTTTTTCTTCACAGATACATGATGTAAAATATCATATGGGTATATATATATCAT
>JAUMHH010012764.1:0-11027 GCA_032359455.1 Chlamys rubida
AATTTAAATTTCAATAATTAATGCAGCAGTGGTGACCCTTTACATGTAAATCAATGCAGCAGGCTAAGGGTTAAACAGCATCCATCAGATAGCTGGCAATTACAATATTGTTGACCAGTATATTGCTGAAAAATTACAACTGTACTGCTGACCAGTACCTACAATATTGCTGACCAGTACCTACAATAATGCTGACCAATACCTACAATACTATTGATCATCAACACACTTCTCTGCTGACCAGTACCTATAAATAACGTTGGAACAGTATATACAACATTGCTGACCAATAAGTATAAGTTATTGACCAGTACGTACAATATGCATTACAAATACCTACAATATTTATGACCGGTATATTCAATATTGTTGACCAGTACATACAATATTGCTGACCATTACCTATGTTGACCAATACATAAGATATTGCTGAACATTACCTATGTTGACCAGTACATACAATATTACTGACCATTGCTGACCATTACCTATGTTGACCAGTACCTACAATATAATGCTGACCATTACCTATGTTGACTAGTACATACAATATTGCTGACCATTATCTTTGTTGACCAGTACATACAATATTGCTGACCATTATCTTTGTTGACCAGTACATACAATATTGCTGACCATTACCTATGTTGACCAGTACATACAATATTACTGACCATTGTTGACCATTACCTATGCTGACCAGTACATACAATATTGTTGACCATTATCTTTGTTGACCAGTACATACAATATTATTGACCATTACCTATGCTGACCAGTACATACAATATTGCTGACCATTATCTATGCTGACCAATACATACAATATTGCTGACTATTATCTATGCTGACCAGTACATACAATATTGCTGACCATTACCTATGTTGACCAGTACATACAATATTGCTGACCATTACCTATGCTGACCTACCTTGATGCTTAGTGACCAGTCCTAGCCTGTAGTAATACCATGTAACACATGATCAATACATGTAAGGCTACTGTATGCCTGCTATAACTCAGGCCAGCACATGTACAGGAGCCTCTCATTGATGTCAACAGCAACAGGCTTCTCAGGAGGAAATACTGCCTTCAGAAGGTCAAACACAACCTTACATGTACAGGAGCCTCTCATTGATGTCAACAGCAACAGGCTTCTCAGGAGGAAATACTGCCTCAGAAGGTCAAACACAACCTCACATGTACAGGAGCCTCTCACTGATGTCAACAGCAACAGGCTTCTCAGGAGGAAATACTGCCTTCAGGTCAAACACAACCTCACATGTACAGGGGCCTCTCACTGATGTCAACAGCAACAGGCTTCTCAGGAGGAAATATTGCCTTCAGAAGGTCAAACACAACCTCAGTCTTAAATATAGCTAGCCTGCATGTGTTTATTTCTGTTTGGAACATCCAGTTTACGTGACTAAAAGAACTCAAATAAAGCATTATTTTCAATTTTCATTGACCTTCACTTTTAACCTTCTTACCAAACTCAAAAACATTTAGTGTTTAAATCTGATTTCCGTTGTTTTCACCACGACACTATGTTGGGTCATACATATGATAAACGGCAAGTCAATACCAATTGTAGGTTGACCTACATCAACCCCTCATTTTTCTTGCAAGGTGTTCTCATTGTCTGCTAAAATTAACTTTCCATTTCCTCAGTAAATGTTAAGGAACCTTTTACTTACACCATTTCCTTATTAACAGATATAACTATACTGGCTGGGATCTACTGGAGAATATTGATTTTTGTGTATTCTAACTTTGGGACTTTCCAGAGATAACTTTTTTTTTCTTTTGCAGATGTCACCTTGGGAACTGTCGTCAACAGGCTAATGTCAGTAGTGTAAAGGAAAAGAACAGGACAGCCTTACACACACCTGTGATGTTGAGCAAACCGTGTAACTCCATACAGCTATGGTATCTCTGTGATAATTTTTTTTGAGGGAGGGGGGGGGGACCCGTCTCTAAACCTATTGGCTCATATGCTTTACCAATCTCTGAACTTATTTTGTCATACAGTGCTTTATTAATCTCTACACTTATTTTGTCATACAGTGCTTTATTAATCTCTACACTTATTTTGTCATACAGTGCTTTACCAAATCTCTGAACTTATTTTGTCCTACAGTTGTACCTGTCCAAAGAGTCTATTGACTAGTACAGTTTTATCAGAGCCAGAGTTTATTGGCTCATTATGGTTTGAACAGCCTTGGAGTTAAAATTGACGAAAGTCTATACTGGGTCATACCAGAAGTACAGTATCTAAGTCTAAAGACTATAACCAGTCTCAGAGTCTATATTGGATTTATCAGTCACAAAGTCAACTGGTTCATTGTGTCCGAGTCTACTATGACATTCCTCCCAACTAACGGGATCCCTGATGTGAAGTAAAAGGACAGAGCACTCTTGTATCTATCAGAAATCCCTTTAACTACGCATTGACATCACTTATATTTTACAAGGCATATATTTTCATGCAGATTCATGAAAAAAGAGCATGAATAAAATTGCTTGGAAATTATTATTCATGTGCAACTGAAGAAATATGGTTCAATTTGTGTACAAATCCTTTGGAATTGGTCCCGTTTTGGAATTGGTCCCGTAAGTGTAACTACACACTTATAAAACAAGTATTCATGAAAATGAAGTGATTTAAAGTAACCAAACAAAAAACATCTCTGTACATTTCTAGAAAGGCCCGACTGAAAGTTTCCATAAATTTAGATAGTCATACCAAGATATTTATATCGCAGTGGTGATCTAAAGCACGGAAATATTTCATATACTTACTGCTTTTTTTGTTTTACTCATCGTCACAAGCTTCAAACGTATCTGATCAGAGGACGATACTTTTATAAAACCAGTTTATCAGGAAGGAAGGCCTCCCATAAACAATACTTCAATACCAGAATACAGCTATGTATATATCCTTTACCCATTTCTACGCAATACATATTTCTAAATATTCCAAAAAAACGAGCTCTAGAAACATGAAAGGCAGTGTTTCTGTGTGATATCTTCATGCATGCTCAAACAAGTGTTGAAGATTTCTATCAAAATGTAAAGTTAAGTCTGAATGAAAAGCTTAATTCAAAGCCCGCTTTTCTTTGTTGTGGTAGTTTTTAAGTTTTCCATTCCTTAGTAATTGGCAATAACACGCTGGAAATATTCACTCTAAAGGTTGCGCCCGTGCAAGTCCAGTATATAGCCGACATATATTTACTGACAAGTGATCACAAGTGATCGATGCTGTGGGTTGGAGAAAAGTCGGTTTGTTTGTGCTTTATGTCCTATTAACAGCTATGGTCATTTAAGGATGAGCCAGACTTTGGTGGTGGGGAAAACCGGAGTACCCGGGGAAAGTGCCACCAACCTGCAGCAACTGCCCAACATAGGCCTCCAACCCGTGACCCAGTGGTGGAGGACTAGAGATCGTAGATGGTCAGACACCTTGGTCCAGAACACATCACTAATTAGTTAAACTTACTGACAAATGATTGATTTTGTGTGGATTTGAGATTGCTGATTTCTGTTCTACTCCAGTCCACAGACCATACAGGATTCTTAAGGTCTATTTTCCAATGTATATGAGTCATTTATAATGAAGTAGACAACCTACCAGAGATGTGGCCTTCATAAATTAAGTCTCAACTAAATAATATAAACTTAATTTATTTAAAAAAATTATGAAACAAGTTATTTCAACTTATACTAATCAGTCTTGATGGTCAGGATGTTAGTGTACAGGTCAACGTCAGTCCAACATCACTGTTCTTACTCAATTATAATTTATATTCAAAACCTATGTTACATTTTAGTGTTTAAAACAACTGAAACAAAATATAGTCCATGTTTCTCATTATGAAACAGTCTATATATAATAAACAAAAGTTGCCTACAAACTCGCTTTATGTTGTGGGGTGTGCTTTTTGGAATAAGTACTGTAACAATGATAGCAGACAGAATTTTAAACAAATACATATAGATCTGAAAGTATAGGATCGTATTTACATAAATACACAACATAACACCTGTAATAAATACAAAATAGAGTACATGCTAAACCAACACAAACATGTATGTATCACTGGCCAAAATAAACACTGAGGCTGTCTGGGGCTCCATAGCATGTGGTCCTGTGTAAGCCTGTGTGGGGCTCCATAGCATGTGGTCCTGTGTAAGCCTGTGTGGGGTGCCACCATGGTACATGGGTCTGTGTAAGCCTGTGTGGGGTGCCACCATGGTACATGGGTCTGTGGAAGGGCTGTGTGGGGCTCTGTGGCATGTGGGCCTGTGGAAGGTAGTGTGGGGCTCTGTGGCATGTACATGGGCCTGTGGAAGGTAGTGTGGGGCTCTGTGGCATGTGGGCTTGTGGAAGGGCTGTGTGGGGCTCTGTGGCATGTGGGCTTGTGGAAGGGCTGTGTGGGGCTCTGTGGCATGTAGGCTTGTGGAAGGGCTGTGTGGGGCTCTGTAGCATGTGGGCCTATAGCTTGTGGAAGGGCTGTGTGGGGCTCTGTGGCAAGTGGGCCTCTTTAATACTGTGTGGAGCTCTGTGGCATGTCTATGGGAGGATGTGTGGTGTTACATTACATGTGGGCTTTTGTGACGGTAGTGTTGGACTCTGTAGTGTGGCATGTGGGCCTGTGGTAGGCAGTGTGGGGCTCTGTGGTGTGGCATTTTGGCCTGTGGAAGGTGGTGTGGGGCTCTGTAGTGTTGCATGTGGGCCTGTGGAAGGCTTTGTGGGGATATGTGGTGTGGCATGTGGGCCTGTGGAAGGCAGTGTTGGGCTCTGTAGTGAGGCATGTGGGCCTGTGGAAGGAAGTGTGGGGCTCTGTAGCGTGGCTTGTGGGCCTGTGGAAGGTAGTGTTGGGCTCTGTAGCGTGGCCTGTGGAAGGCTGTGTGGGGGTCTGTGGTGTGGCATGTGGGCCTGTGGAAGGCTGTGTGGGGCTCTGTGGTGTGGCATGTGGGCCTGTGGAAGGATGTGTGGGGCTATGTGGTGTAGCATGTGGGCCTGTGGAAGGATGTGTGGGGCTCTGTGGAATATAGGCCTGCGGAAATTAAGCTGCGTTCCTGGGTTTTCTTTGGTTGTGGTACTTATGACAATGGCCTGTGTTTGGTTCTGTGATTTTATATGAGCTCTCCAGGATAGTGGTCTGTATGGGTTCTGCAGTGGGCTGTGTGGTTCTTAGTGTTTCTATGGACATCTGTGGACATTGAATGGTATGGGTCTCCGTAGACTTGGTACACCACTAACCTGTACATGGATCTATTGGTCTGTGAGGGACTTGGTGTAAGGGCAGTGTGGACTGGTATACTCTGAAAACTAGTTGGAGTCTGTGAATTAACTGTGCAGGACTATCTGTTAGGCTATGTGGTATTATGTTGGCCTAGTACCACAAATATAAGATCACACACATAAATCTCCTACTTCTGTACCTCACTGTACTGTAACATGTGCATCTACCTTCTCCCTGTGTTGTTTATCTAGTCGGGATCAAACGCAGCAGAATGTAAACCACAAACAACAAGGTTAATCAACCTGTTCAGGCAGCAGCTTGACCCGTAGTAGTCTCCCAGGACCCTGCTTCATCAGGTACGCCCTCAGTACAGTCCAAATCAGCAGCTAGACCTGTAGTACCTAGTGGTATCTCAGGACCCTGCTTCATCAGGTACGCCCTCAGTACAGTCCAAATCAGCACTTATATATCTGTAGTACTAAGTAGTGTCCTGGGATTCCCCATCTTGATATCCACACTAGTATTATAAGGGCTCACTTCAGATATGTCTTATTAACACAAATATATATAACTATGTCTTACATTTATGACTTTGTAATATATATTACATGCTCCAGCAATTAGCTTCCTGTATTTAACACTACTACAAACACATGTAGACCACCTGTACATACATTATACTATATACCCCAGGTCACCAGTACATTAGTCAGACACAATGAGGGAAATACAGAGATATCAAAAAACAAACATACCTGTCAGCTCTATAAATATAGTTATATCTTAACAAAGCTGACCAACAGGCTCATCTCCAGTACACTTAAACATACACACACACACCCCTCCCCCCTTCCATACCCAAATTAATAAGCTGACCCCCAATCAGCTGGTACCCAGTTACCCTTCTACCCCATCAGCTATAACCCAACTATATACCTCTCCACCTCCCCAATCAGCTGATAGCCAACTACTGACCCACCCGTCCTTTAGGTATTTTTCCTGGAACTGAAACCCAGTTAAACCCTCTCTCATATACATTGTATTATAATGACCACCCTATTCATATTTCAATATCAACCATATGTGGTCAGTTTGATGTCTAATCCGACGAGACCATCTCTAGAATAAATGTGTGATCCTACTTAAACAGTCAGCGAGGAATTATAGCTTAATTATATTCCATCCTATCACGAATTACATATAATATGTATATGATATTCTCTAACCTGGTAACTTTGATCAGGCTTGTCCATAAGGATACAGCGTCTCAAGAACATTGATAATGAGCAGAATATGGTGGTAAAATTGTATCTCATAGAATGGTCTCCCGGCCATATTGCAGAAGTCGTGTTGTTATGCAGGTGTTTCTAACCACACGACTGTCAATTACAATCATATATATATACAACCTCGTCTAATATCAACAGTTACAATATATGTACATGTCTAACCACATACATACATAACAAGTTTCTCACCACAAATCCTCCACAGATCCCATTCATCACTCCCACATTATCACTTCTCAAAGATGACAGCTAATCCCAAGTTTTCACCAAGATTGAGAACACAAACACAACCTTATGGATGAAATACCCACACAATCTAAGGGATGAAGATGGCCCGGTCAACATGTAAACACATATACTTACCTAAGAGTAAGGTAGGAGTTTAATCCCAATACACTGCCACCTTGATTAGCATTCCTCAACACACTGATGTTTGGGTACAGTGTTTATCTGGCTACAGAGGCTGACCAAAGACCATCTGCCAGATGCATTAACATATATCAGCAGTACCTACCTAACTGGTCCCTTAACCACCCCTACCAGCCATTCAGGCCCACCACCACAGGAGATGTGCACTGTGTGTATAGTATAGTAGGAATGTGTAGTAAAAGGGTGCAGAAGGCCAGTGAGAGGCTGTCTATTATACTACAGCACAACACTAAGTATTGTCAGCTTTATATGTATCGTAAAAGGTGGAGGAGGCCAGTGAGAGACTGTCTATTATACTACAGCACAACAAAAAGTATTGTCAGCTTTATATGTATTGTAAAAGGTGGAAGAGGCCAGTCAGTGACTTTTTATTATATATGACAGTACAATACAAAGTATTGTCAGCTTTATATGTGTAGTTAGAGGAGAAGGCCAGTGAGAGGCTGTCAATGATACTAAAGCACAACACTAAGTATTGTCAGCTTTATATGTGTAGTTAGAGGAGAAGGCCAGTAAGAGGCTGTCAATGATACTAAAGCACAACACTAAGTATTGTCAGCTTTATATGTGTAGTAAAAGGGGGAGAAGGCCAGTGAGAGGCTGTCTATTCTACAAAGTAGGAGGAGGCCAAAACAAGTGAGATGTACACCACAACAAAAAGTATGGTTAGCTTCAAATGCCAATTAAGTCTATGATTCAATCAACTGTCCATCTTTAGGTTTCAAGAAATTAAAGACATTTTAACATTTTATACATTTTTTGTTTATTCTGTAATGGTATGTGTGTATGTATTGTTGGTAGAATCCATAGAAAGCTCCAGTACAGAGCTAGGAGAGACATGGTATTGGTAAACTGAATGATGAGACTCCAGTGATGTTTGTAATTCAGCCAAGTAGATCTTATAGTAGCACTGATCAAACAAAGCCCAACTACTCACTCACATAGGATCATCCTGCAGGCTGCCAACAACCTCTCAGGGGTCACTCTGTACTGTAAATACATACTCCAAGTTTGATCTGGCTATACATCTGATCAATTTTTATACCATAAATATCCCAAAAAATTATAATATTCTAAAGCCCTAGTACCATAAATCATCATGAAAAAAAGTAATACCGTAAATATCCTCAAAATTCCAATCGGTACCATAAATATCATAACCAAATAACTAAACTTGTAATTTCAAGAATGATAACATGCATGTACAAAACTGTGGTGATTGATCAATGAAAGTCAGTTTGAAAGGTGCCTCAAAACCTTTGACAGCAACCGTGTGTAGCATGTCTTTAACTGCCCATCTTTTTATAGCATTAAATGGTCAGTATATACCTACATCTACTCAAGTATTGAGTAGAGAAAATATGTGACATCATTGTTATTCTTGTGACATCTATCTATAGATATCAAACTATCTTTAGGAAAGATAATTAATATAAATAATAATAATTTGAGTTTCCTATAAACCCCTTTATCACAACCTAGCCCATAGGTCGTCTCAAAGCGGTTCACAAATTATTATCCGTGGTAAAAGGGTCTTTGCAACCAGCCAATATCTTTCTCAACTCCCTGGGGAGCATTATGTATACAGCCGGTGCTGCCATTTCGGCACTAACAGCTAGCATTCAACAATTCTAGCACTGCCAAACCACGTACTCATTTACAGCTGAGTAGACTGGAACAAGCTGGGTAAAGTATCTTGCTCAAAGATACAACAAAGTGCCGTGGCGTGATTCGAACCCTCAACCCTTCGGTCACGAGCCCGACGTCCTACCACTAGACTACCGTGCCTCCGTAATAGATGATGTCATACGTAAGATAATGTTCAATTTACTGCATTGATGTAAAACCCGAGATGTAAATTCTAAAATATATTTATAAACACGGCTTTGTAACAGAAACCCACTCATATGAAGAGTTAACAAGGTTAACGGTAGATTCTGTTTTTTCAATATTTTAACGGGAGATTCTGATTTTTCAATATTTCCAGAGTTTTTCCCTTTCATAGACTCAATTTCAATATATTTTTTCTAATACCTTTTTAATTCAAAATGGGTTATAATCAAATATACTTTCATTCCTTAAAATAATCATGAAACATGCTCTTAACAGTCTGTATGACATGTGTTATACAAAAATTTAGAGGGCCATCTGTAATGCTTCTCCAACTACTCTTTTTAGTATTCTACATGTGTTGATAACTTACCAGATGCTCATGAATAGGGCCTATAAAACAGCATTAAGTCATTGAATATCAAGTCTTCATAACAAAACATTGTAAACCTGACAAACACTCCAATAAAACTTATAAACTGGAACTTGACCAGAGCAAAACGTAGAATCATTTCATCTCAATCCAACATATTAACTGAATTCCAGTGTACAGACAAACATGTCTTCCCACTGCTGGCAAAAGTAGGCCCATAAAGTCTGGTATGTGGACAATAACATCTTATACATAAATCTGTTAGGAATTTTTAATGTGAGCATAAATATAAGATATGTTTTATACATTCTTGATCACTGTAACTGATAATCACTGGTATCAAGGTAAATAATTGCCTTCATCTATTGAGGAAGCAATGTCAACTGTTGTAATGTCCAGCCAAGTGCTAGTGAAACAGGCTGTCTCAGCTAATGGCTGTATCATAATGACTGGGAATCTACCTAAAACAGACTCTCAGTTTCAATGTAGGTCCTAATGTATCCATTCTTTGTAGAATCTGAGTAATCTATAATCCAGTACACTGCCTGCAGTGGAAGCAAAATTATATGCAATTCTAATGTGGTTTTATTGTAGTAACGTTTTTCCCTGTCTACACTGGACAGGACTGGGACCAGGATGTTTGGCCAATTTTATTTTGGATTCCTTTGGATATATCAACATTTTGACTGTAAGGCAATATATTTTGAAATGAAGCACTGATTTTGTAAGAACACAAAATGAAGAAGATATTATATTTCAATGTTTATGGTTTTCAAAAACTTATAATGAACAACATCAACAGTGCATATTTTACATCCAGTAAAACTGTTTTTGCAGTTTAGGCGGTCCTAAATCAATGGATGTATAAGTAAAGATTGATGTAAGTGTTAGCATTTGACTTCGCCCCAGTATGCAGACAAGTATTAAACTAACATTCCAGCATGGTGGCTACCAGTTTGACCTGGTATGAGTAGGGTTACACAGGACAGTCATGTACCTGACTTTGAGGCAGGAACACAAACCTGTACGAGTGAGCGTAACAAACAGCTATAAAACCACACTGAGTCGCAGAAATCCATAGGAAACCAACTATAAGTGTCTCTGTAAACTTGTCTTACAACAGGTACATTGGGCCTGTACTAGTAAGACATTTTTGAATGTGACATTTTCTAGTAAAATGAACACTACTACAAACGGGCATGCTAAGTCACTTGTTTTAGATAAATTGGCAAGGCTAATATCTGAGACTTTCATTAATTGAATAGTCAATGTCACAAAGGTCAACCGTTTCTCATTTTTTTTCATTGTCTACAACAACTGTTCATCTGTGAAGAGTGTCTATAGGCTCAAGTTTTCTCTTTGAGATGGCAAAATGTCAACCTTTCTCTGCTGTGATGACCAATCCCAATTTATTTTATTGAGATGGCCAATCTTAGGCTTTTCCTGTTGGAATTGCTCATCTCAACATTTTTCTGTTGGCATTGCTTATAATGTTAGGCCTTCTCCTTAACTGGATGGGAAAGTGCAATCTTTGTTCAGATGCTGGGATGGCCAAAGTCATCCTTTTCTACGCTTGAATGGCCAAAGTCATCCTTTTCTTTGCTTGAATGGCCAAAGTCATCCTTTTCTTTGCTTGGATGGCCAAAGTCATCCTTTTCTTTGCTTGAAAGGCCAAAGTCATCCTTTTCTTTGCTTGGATGGCCAAAGTCAACCTTTTCTATGCTTGGATGGCCAGTCATCCTTTTCTTTGCTTGGATGGCCAAAGTCATCCTTTTCTTTGCTTGGATGGCCAAAGTCATCCTTTTCTACGCTTGGATGGCCAAAGTCATCCTTTTCTACGCTTGGATGGCCAAAGT
>JAUMHH010012775.1:0-11026 GCA_032359455.1 Chlamys rubida
ATCATGCAAAAGGAAAATAAAAAGATTTCAAATGTAAAAAAAAAAATAATTGCAATGGTGCATTGGTTCTTTGTCCTGAAATGGCAGAAAATTTGGGTAAATTTTCAAAAACATAAATATTTTAGCGGTAATCATGTTTCCATGTCATACATTATAGATATACAAGTACTGTATTCTTACTTGTCATAGATGTACAGGTAGTTATAGTACTAAATGTAATGATATATAATGATAGATTCCTGGTACACAGTGAATACTTCTGTCTCAGTATAAGCTGTTCTATGTGATGAATTTATTGAGTTTGATCAAAAAATTAACAAGTGGGGGATTCAGTAGATTTCAAATGTTTAAAATGAAGATGAAAAATCTGACAGTTGACACGTAATAAAGAAATGTCTTGCACGTCATTTGCAGACACAAATATACCCACTCCCGACACACAGAATCTTCCTGTTCCTTTTCTTCCCAACATACACACACCCTGTCACAAACACTCGCTAAAAACAACCCTGATCCACACTTCTGTCCCACACACTGTCCCAACTCCCGTCCCCTACCTGTATTTGCTATGTATCTATATAGCATTTTAATAAGATGATCATATGTAAAGTCATGTACCGTAGAGCAGCATATTTCCGTGGGGATGTTAAATTTTTCGCGATTTCGCGGGTCTATAATGTGACGTAAAGAGTAATGATGTTTAAAAATAAGTTATATCATACATCTACCGGTAATTGCTTTGTTGATGATTTGTTTAACAAAATACACTTATTGTTGTTGCTAAATACCGTATAGCGGGAAATTTTGGCGGGCATTATATTTGGCGTTTTGACCAAAAAAATGAAAGTTAAAATTTGGCGATTTTTAATTTGGCGATTTGACACAAGCCCAAGTTTTTTATACGTGTATAAGTAGTCGATTTTAATTTTGACGGTTTTTAATTTGGCAATCTAGTGTAAGACCCGCCAAATCGCCAAATTAAAAACCCGCAGAAATTTCCCGCTATACGGTATGCTGTCATTAGGTCACCTGCTCTGTAGGACCATGGTGAGTTTATGCCATATATTTAATTTTCTTATTTTTGGTCAAAATCGTGAAAAGTTAAGCCTGCGTAAAAAAAACTGCGATATGGTACCTACAGTAGGCAAGTTAATTAAGTTGCATACAGGTTCATATACAGACAGATCGATAGATGTATTCCTATACATGACAAACATGCCGTTTTCAACTCAAGTGTTCTGACTGTCTGTTAATGTCAATTTTGCTTTTCCTGGTTTAAGCATCTCATCCCCTTTGCAGTATTTCAGACTTATCTTAAATAAAAGTGTTATCATGGCTATTTTTGAGAATTTCGGAAGGTTCCAGAGTCATTCTAACTTTCTCTTAATACTAATTCCTAAGACTTTAATTAGGTTGAATAAAGTAATACATGTATAATTTCTAGAATATGAGATGTCTGTAGTGACAAATGTTATCCTACGTGATTTACATGACAGGGCTGCTGTAGGGATATTGTGCGGTACTTTATGATTAAGGCCTGATTATAATCTTTATGAGAAGTAACACAGATTCATAATGTAATTTATTTTCCCTTCCAAAAAATGGAATTTATAAAAGATGTTTACACATGTATGTATTCAGAATTTTCATAATAACTTCATTTGAAGAAAATTAATAATTTGTTGATTTTAAGACAATAATGAAACAATTTTAAATATGTGTGTTCTTATATTAGGCTGATTGAACTCAGGTCTGTTGGAGGGTGTTATTGGTATTGGCAAATGTTTCACGCAATTTGGTTTTCACACTTGTCCTCCATCGTGATCAGGTCGTATTCAACTTTGTGGCAAACATCAGTACAGTTCACCTTGCATATCATTTCTAATGTAAATGATGAAATGGACACTCTGTAAATAAAAATTAAATGAAGAGTGAAGTTTTCATTGGCTAGAAGTTTTGTGGTATATAATATTGGTTTGTGACATATATGTACAACTGAGGTTACATGATTCACCCCTGAAGACACATTTGAACTCTTCAAATTCAAAGGTTGGAATAGTTCATTATGAAATTTCAGGGGTGAATGGCTTAAATTGTGATTTTACTAAATGTGTTAATTCCTATCAAAATAATAATGAAGGATTAATGACATACAAAAATTGACCATGTACTTTCCATATGATCAAAATATAGATAGTTGATTAATTTAACTAACATGTCAGTACTTTCTGGCCGCTCAGATACTTTGTTGGTCCATCTGAAAAAATGTCTTAACTCATTCATCCCTACATTTATAAACTGACTTGCCCAGTCTTTGATTTGGTAAGGTTCAAATGTGACTTTAGGGGTGAATGGGTTAGCCTTCATTTAAACATGTATATGTCCAGGTAGATAGCTGGTTTCTGGTTGTACCTGTTGTCCCTGTTGAGAGTGGAGGCCTGGCACTGGATCTCTATAGCCTCTTAAAGTCTTCTGGTATGACCTACCAGCAATCTTCAGGGACATTTTGTCATGTGACACTGACAATTCTAGGTCATGTGACACTGACCCTTCTGGGTCATGTGATAGACCTAGGTAAAGACCATTCACACTCGTGAATTGCACCAACATATTGCTGAAATCTTGTTGAAAGCATTTGCTTTGATCCTGAAAAGGTATCTTCTTTGACATTATCACTATGACAGAATCAGGAAGCAACATTCAGCTGATCATATAATATCCTCTCTAGATACGGGAACCTAGGGTCCAATCTCTAAAAATAAAATATATCAGCCATTGGCATTGAGCAAAAATTTAAAAATAAAAATATCGACCGTTGAGCTATATACAAATGTAATTGGTTCCAGCAGCTAGAGTTATAGTACATGTAGTATGATTACTAATTACTCTGTTTTTGTTTACAGGTCAGCCGAAGACAACAGCTGGGTACAGTTCTAGTGACCTAGCTAGCTGACAATGTAACGTAGTGCGGAGATTAGGATCAGTTTACATGTACCGGCTGTTCATCCACCATCATCGTCATCTCCACCACACTTATACTCATCAACATTTGACCTCATTAATCAGGTCACGATGATCTTTGACCTTTGACCTGAAGTAAAATGAACAGGATATGTAGTGTTCGACCTATGAATACATTTCAACAGTATATACAAATTAAATTGTTATTTTGATTTACTGAAAAGAAAGTGTCTGTCAATGTTGGAGCATTAAACTGTATTTATGTACAAAATGATATATATACAATCATCATTACTTGGCCATATACCGTTATATGTAAAGGTCGTACTATTTTGAAGGTCATTGACATTCTGAGGATCTTTACATTGTGAAGGTCACCATTGCAGTATAAATATCATTACATTAGGAGTCATCACAGTGTAAAGATCCTCACATGTTGAAGGTCGTTCCTTCTGAAGGGCAGATCCTTACGTGTTGAAGGTCATTCTTTCTGAAGGGCAGATCCTTACGTGTTGAAGGTAATTCTTTCTGAAGGGCATGCACATCCTTACGTGTTGAAGGTCATTCTTTCTGAAGGGCAGATCCTTACGTGTTGAAGGTCATTCTTTCTGAAGGGCAGATCCTTACGTGTTGAAGGTCATTCTTTCTGAAGGGCATATTCTTATGTGTTGAAGGTCATTCTTTCTGAAGGGCATATCCTTACGTGTTGAAGGTCATTCTTTCTGAAGGGCATTCCTCTGTGAAGGACATAACATTGTGGCAATACTCTCTGGTCATTTTAATACATTGTAACTATGGACGTCAGAGACAATTGACCTTGATATCAAATCAAGGTCAAATGTATATTTGTGGAGCCTCATAACTTCGTACAAATAGGCTAGTAAACATTTTTGTAGAATTTCAATCATACGGTCCTTTAATTAAATGTCTCCCTGACCAGTGTTGTTGGTCAAAACTTCTCCCTGACCAGTGTTGTTGGTCAAAACTTCTCCCTGACCAGTGTTGTGCTACCTGCGAATCAAAGGTGAGATATAGAGATCACTGTGTTGTCATCAGCTTTATCCACACAAATGGTTTTGGAGTGATAAATCTCAAAGAAACACTTTGATTTTCATGATACTTCCTATACATAGTTTTATTTTGACCAAAGTCTAAAAATCAACATGGCCGACAGCAGAGTCAGGCCACACATCTGTTTCCATGGGGAATTCTTGTTGTGTGGTATTATTGTTGATAGTTTTAAACAGGAATAGATGATCCAGACCAAAACATCTTCGTTGTGATTTGTCGGTTGTGTTATATAGATTATTTTATAGAGGTGCATCATCGTTGAAAAAACAGGGGCCTGCATCTGTAAAATATGCAAAATATCACAATGGCAAAGGGTTTATTAAGACCAAAATAATGTTCTAGTAAATATTCATAAAGCATACTTATATAAAGAGAGAGTACTGTGTATCAGGCTTTTTATTCTTTGATGCAAGGTTTTTGAATATGTTTAAAAATCGAATTTATGTACCACATGTATTTCAATTTTCACATTTTTATGTCCATGGTAATGTTATTTTGTGACTGTGTGGTATTTTTCATTATTTGGTCAAAAGTCTGTGTGCTACATTTTGCAATTTCAAAAAAACAAAAACAAAAAAATACAATTTGCTTATAAAAATTAGATGCTTTTTGCAAAAAATGTTTGATATACAATATTTTCTGTTTTAACAACTTGGAAAGGTGTAATTTTACTAGACAGTTTCCAGAGTCTGTTTTATTCCTCCCTCAGTGAGGAAATTCCGTAAATATTACTGAGTCAGTGCTGGCCCTGATCACAGTTCATAGAAATTACCCAGAATACACTAAATTCCCCCGTGTGTTATACGTTGTTGTTTATAAATAAATTGAATAAAGTAATAATTAAACTCTGATAAATTTAGTATTGTAAATATATATATCCTATAAAGTATAGAAATATGTATAAGGCTAGGTGTCTCACAGTAACATTACATAAGACTGTATAGACATTTACGATACTGCTCTCATTTACATTTATGTGTGTGTGTGTGTGCATGTGGCAATGTGTGTGAGCATATATGTGCATGCATGTTTGTGTATGTGTGTAAAGTGTCAGGGAGGGGAGATCAGATGCACATTCACTGCTCATTCATCTTTATAGAATATTTAAACTATAGTGTGAAGTCCAAACAGTGTTGTGGTGTCCGTGTAATGTGTAGCTATAGTGTACGGTGGGTGATTACCCCCAAAGGTTTATAAACAGCATAATGTTCCTGTCTTTACTGCTTCAAACTTCATTAGCCTAGAAATTCAGTATAAAGACTATAAAAACAAGATATAACAAGTTACAATAATTATGTAAGATCTATGATAACATCAGTGTTACTTATAACACTGAGAAGGAAGCAACCAGCTGTCTTTAAGATTAACAAAGAGTCGCCTCCAAATACATTTCCAAAGTAATAGTCGCAAAATGTGATAAATGGTGTTATTAGGTAATGAAGTTTTGGGTGGATGAGATCTAATTAGATGTGATTTATAAAAATAGGAGCTTTATAAGTTTAGACAGGTGTTTGTAGTTTCTACAGAGAAAATAGAAATATTTGAGATAGAATGAAGGTTTAATTGTGAGACTGTGAGATAGAGTGAAGGTTTAATTGTGAGACTGTGAGATAGAGTGAAGGTTTAATTGTGAGACTGTGAGATAGAATGAAGGTTTAATTGTGAGACTGAGATAGAGTGAAGGTTTAATTGTGAGACTGAGATAGAGTGAAGGTCTAATTGTGAGACTGAGATAGAGTGAAGGTCTAATTGTGAGACTGTGAGATAGAGTGAAGGTTTAATTGTGAGACTGTAGATAGGTAAATGAGAGTTTTGATTAGATATCTGGGAGAGATATTTTGATTGAATACTTGTATGAGAAATTTCAATTGGACATTTTGGGAGAAGAGAGTTTTGATTGGGTATTTGGGAGAGTGATTTGATTGGATATTTGGGAGAGAGTTTTGAGCTTTGCTTCTGTGAGGTTGTGCATTAAATGTCTATTGAATTTTATTTCTTTTGTAAATTCTTTGAAATGTGTACAGTTATATGTACTAGATTTCATTTTAAGAGATTTGTTTATTTAGTTGCTGTACAAGACATAAACAGATGAGTTTATGGTTAATTTATCAGGTATAAAGGTACAGCTATTTGTTGCGTATATTTCCTGCTGAAAGTGACATTTGATTTGATCTCAACTCTTCAAAAATCATTCAAGCCACATTAATATGGATTCTTATTGTAGAATTTACAAGATTGAAGGTTTTGCATTGTTGGAACCATATATAACAGCTGTGTGTCATCGGGGATAAATAACACTTTTTTTGTGAATTTCAAAGTTGATCACAGAAACAAAATTTAAATTTAAATCTGTATTGGTTTAAATGGCTTCATAATACATGTACCTAGGTATTACCAAAAATTGATTAAGGACTATTTCTCTATCATCTGTCTTTGATGTTACTTTTAAAACGTTTTTTTTTCATTATCAGCCTTTAAAGTAAATTGATTATTATGAAAGAAAAAACAATAATGAGGCTGTGTATTTAGTTAGACAGGGTAAGATTTTGGAAGGCGTTCATGTGCACATAGTGTTACCAAGTGAGCATGGTCTGTTTTCCAATAATCCATGGTTGTTAATGAAATATGTTGTTACATCGCTGAAACATTTAGAAAAATATAGAGTACAGTTATGTATATGTATTTTATTTACTAAATTGCTTATAATTGCTGGTATGTTTTGATGCTACACACATTGCTATTTTACTTTTACTACCTGAATTGTAAAGAATATTTTGTATATAACGGGCCTGAAACGTACGATACTATTGACCAAAATTTTACTTGCTAAAACAATATTACTGCTCAACTTATTGGCAGGTTTTACCCATATTCGCTGCAAGATCCAATTTCTATGATCATCCACTGTAAAATTTGTTTTATTACTGAGCAAGAGCTAGTTCCTTGATAAATTCAGTTCCCTTCAGAAAATGTATAGCAAAACCTGACAATGAGGCCAAACGGATAAATATGTATCTTTTATGTATTTTGACCTAGATATTGCTGCCGACCCTAGAAAATGTATCATCTACGTATACCTGTCTCTAAGATTTATTTATTAGCCAGGCAAATCTCATGATCACTGCCACTCATTCAAATGTACTTTCTTCCTGTTCTTGGGAATCTGACCCTGTTCTTTACAAACTCATAGGCAATGTAATGTGTGGAAAGGAATTGTACAATTTGATATAAAGCATAATCTTGCTCCATAAAAATGAAAAATTTAAAGTAAAATAACGTTATTTGCCAACTGACCTACCCTATTCTGTTTCAGACATGTTACCTGAAAGACACATATTATGTTTTTTGGCCTGATACATTTCGTTTTTGTAATATTTTTTGCGTTTAAGTTGTTTTCTTATATGACATTGTGTATTAGCAAAATCAAACTATATGATCAATACATAACCCTGCAAATCAAGATATCTCAATACTAAGTAAATAGATTCTGAAAAAGATCACGAAGTATTTTACCTGAAAATTAGCACAGATTTTATGTTCATATTGAGCAAAGTGTGTATAACATTCAAATTTTATGTTGATATTTTATTCCTTTTTTATATTATGTTTTACCCTTTCGCCACTGTAGAGTGTAGACCATAATGGACTCATCCAGATCAATGCATGGTAGAGTCTACTAAAGTAACCTAGGGGTGAAAACGTCAATTTCATCTCTTTACTGATGCAATAGTGTTCTATAAAAGTATGTGTCGGGTCATTGTGACTTTATTTGAAAAAAATTGTATCTACTATATACAATTTAGGTAAAGGAGTTGTGACATTTATCTGCAATGGGAAGCTATGCATTAGATGCTAATTTGATATGAATAACTGAAATAACTGAGATTTGAGAGAGAGAAAAAGAGAAGGAGAGAGAGAGATGGATACCTGTTAATATATTGAACATACCTGTACGTATTGTGAATAAAAGATAATCATTCCAACCCTAGTCTGATTTGTGTTTATTTTGATATTTTTATATACTGTACTTACTATATAAAAACAGAGTGTATTATGCTAGCACGCTGTCCATCTGGCCGCCTGTCTATCAATATGTTTACATTGTTTTATGAGCACAACTTATCAAACAGTTTTCAACTGATCATATATGGATGAGCATATCATAAAATAGGGATACTTTGGTAAAGTTAGGATCACTTGCATTCTCGATAATAACGCTCACTAAGCTCTCTGCAGAGAGGGTTAGTGAGCTAACCCCTGGAGTATCAAGATGGGTCACTTTTTTAATCCACCAGCACATTTGAACTTTGTGACTTCAATTCAAACCGATCTTTATCAAATCTTCTGGCATTTGATGTGTGCGAAGTGAAACATAATCACATATGTGCAAATCATAAAATTGAAATGATGGATTAAATTTGACAACAGACGTGGTCGTTTCTTTTTCAATACATTAACAAGAGACGTATATATTACAATATATACGTCTCTGATTAAACCTTATCACACAAATCAAAAATTGGCAAAGGGAGGCAATCCCTGCAACTTAAATGCAATGTAGTTTTTGCTTGTTACCATTCGAACAGCTTTAGCTAAAACAATTAGTGCTGTTAAAAAAATGCTTGAAATTCTGTTTGAAAATGCTATTTTTGAAACATTGTGGTCCAAATATCGGAATCATTTTACGAACCAGTCTTTTACTCATTCACCCCTGAAATGTATAATGAACTATTCCAACCATTGAATTGGAAGAGTTCAAATATGTTTTCAGGGGTGAATGAGTTAAATTAACGCAAAATATCCATATAGTCGCCCGTGACATTTATTTCTCTTTCCAATTTTCATTTATTTCAACAATTCATTGCAGGATATAAAACTATCTGTGTCATGCAGTGCTCTTGTTAACATTTATAATGCATCACCATTTTTTTCAAACACATTGAATCTTATTCATTTTTCTTGCTTGTTTCTTTTAATTTAGGGTACATCTGAAACTGTTACCAATGTTGGAACATACATTTTTGCAGGTCTGTGACACGAGACATTTGGTCTATATTACTCCTTACAGTTTGATGGGAAAATAGTGATCAAAGTGCATAATAATGAATATATGAACTTCAATATGTTTCATGTAAAATTGAGCATTTATGTTCAATTTAAGCTCAAGCAGCCAAAGAAAATAGACAAATTCACCTTCATTAATGGTAACCTCAGGACGGAAGTGACACTTAAACAAAAGGTCAAGGCAACAGGAACTTCCACAAAATCAATAAATAAAACAAAAACGGACACGGCACCAGGCGTTCAAAAGGGTAAGCGTTTCTAGTATCTCATGTGGACTCATCATAATGTAATTCCTGTCAAATCAAGAGAACAGTAATTTCCTTCAATGTAGATTGTAGCTCCTCCGGTGGTAAACCATGGGTATTTATTTTATTGGTCAACAGTTATCAAGGTTCGACTGTACACACAAACCAAAGCGTCCAGATTACCCAAAAGAGGTACTAAAACGGACACGATCTCTCGCCGATACATCCCGACAAAGACGGACTAGGTATAATAAGTGGACGGTTTGGGTATGGTGGACGGGAGGGGGGATTCTTCCATTAGACGAACAGAAAGAGGATGTTGTCATAGATGAGGAACCTATATACACGCTTATAAATATGCACGCAACCTGTCAAAGCTGATGTCGAAATGATCGAGTTGAGTAGGTCTTTAAAACTAGCTCTATTGAGAAAGTAGCTGTTTCATTCATTTTAATATCTACATGATACAAAAGACATTTTCTGTATTTTATTCAATAGATGCATTTAATAAACTAAACTTTATTTATTTATTTTACAACAATTATTGCGAAACAAGTAATATCAATTGATATTAATCTTTTTTTTTGCCCCGGATGGTAGCGCGCAGTAAGTCTTCACATTAAACATTGATTTACGCGCTTATCACTGCAAAGATTGTCCTGTATACAAACGTACGTACAATGTAACAAGGAATTTGAAATTGTATACAATATTAGCAATCACTCAATCAGGGATCTGTTTCTTTTTCAAACTACTGTTTTGGTGAAATCTTGTACGTTTGTAGGTATAGGTTACGTGTGATCAATGTAAAGAACTAGAAACTTCGTGTTTCAGAAACACATTATATTGAAACCAAGTCCAGGATCGGAACGGTGCACATGCATCCTGAATACAAACGGCTTTTATCATGTTAGTTTTAAAATAATATTTTATTTTATTTATTGTATGTGATGCAGTTTGTTATTGTGTAATATTAAAGATGTCCACTTTAGATCAACACCTGGAAACAAGCACTGGTGTGTTGATCATCAAAAGTCAAGGTCATTATCAAGGCCAGCCAGATACTCAAAAGTCAAGGTCATTATCAAGGCCAGCCGGATCATCAAAAGTCAAGGTCATTATCGAGGCCAGCCGGATTATCAACAGCCAAGGTCATTGTCAAGGCCAGCCAGATACAGTTTAAAGAGGATGGGCTTTACAAATCGCCTGTCCGTTCACGTCCAGAATTCTGAAAATCTCTGAAATTTCACAATTTGATACATTTTTATATATGAAATGTTCAATAGGCGCTAAACAACATCCTGGAGGTCACGGTCAAGATCACTATTGTTTTAAATAGAACGGAACATATAGGAATTTTGTTCTCTCATGATGGTACATGTACTTGGACAGAACACATTAATTATATGATAAAAAAAGCGTCTAATAAACTAGCCATTCTAAGACAATTTAAATTTAAAATAGACAGAAACTCTCTTCAAACCTTGTCTTTTTCATTTGTCAGACCTATACTTGAGTATGGTGATATCGTCTGGGATAACTTAACTATCCAACAGTCTCGATCTCTTGAGAATATTCAGCTCGAAGCTGCAAGAATTACAACTGGTGGCTTTATGAGGAAACTGGTTGGGACAGTCTACAATACCGACGCAACGTAAAGAAAATAGTTCAGATACATAAAATGA
>JAUMHH010012786.1:7612-23656 GCA_032359455.1 Chlamys rubida
CATTGTTGTTTAGAGGAGCTCTTTGTCAATAAAAGGGTAGAAATCATTGTTGTTTAGAGGAGCTCTTTGTCAATAAAAGGGTAGAAATCATTGTTGTTTAGAGGAGCTCTTTGTCAATAAAGGGCGATTGTTGTTGGTATCCGGCCAGCCTCGTCCAGCAAGTGTTCGTGTTTAAGGATGAATGCTACGTCACTGACAATTCTATCTTCTTTGCAAAACGGAAAGTACCACTTTCAAATTTATATCATGATAATATGATTTGGGTCTTGGTTTTCGTGATTAACTGACGACGTAATTCCATTATACATACAGTCATAAGTCACACACATATCAGTAAAAGTTTATGAATAAATGAAAAAACTCTATTGGATTCCGTACTATCGGGGCGTTTAACCTGTATCTACACTAACGTCTATCTCACTAATCCCGACTCCGTTCAGTGGTACTTTCATTAGGTTTCAATAATAAGGAAATATCTTCTCGATATGTTTCAATGAAGGGTCTACTATACACTAGTTTATAGTCTAATTGTTATTTGGTAATGATGTAAACATAATTATTACAGTTTATTTCAGAAATCAAAAATCCTAACAACAGCTTAAATATACCAAAATATTGTCTGTCGGTTGATATTTACCTAAATATTGTCTGTCGGTTGATATTTACCAAAATATTGTCTGTCGGTTGATATTTACCTAAATATTGTCTGTCGGTTGATATTTACCTAAATATTGTCTGTCGGTTGATATTTACCTAAATTTGTCTGTCGGTTGATGTTTACCAAAATATTGTCTGTCGGTTGATATTTACAAAAATATTGTCTGTCGGTTGATATTTACCTGAAATGCGGTTTTTCTTCCGAGGTCTTCTTTTGATGATTTTTCTGCAAAGATTATATCTCCATATATCATACATAAATACACAAAACAATTATATCGCCATATATCATACATAAATACACAAAACAATTATATCTCCATATATCCAACATAAATACACTTGATATGATCAGACTGGTTATCAATGAGATGAACTCGCAGTTAGGTGCAGTAATGGTGATATAGGATGTATCCGAGATGGCCATTCAAGACGTGTATCTATTATTGACAAAAGCTGCACAGCTAAACAACTTTTATGTTTCATTATCATTAAAACCCATATTAAACGTTATCAGTTTCGACATTTTTATGCAACTTCCAGTTTTCGTAATGGCTTTCACAAATTCCTCTAAGTTGATAATATCTTCACTTCCCAATACAGAGCTTGAATAAGGCACAAAGTAGTCTGATCTTGTCCTTTTTATATTGATGATGTGACAATTTTCTCTGTTTGACCTTATCTATGCCTATTGACTGGTTTCTGAGCAGAGCAGAATAGAAACATGCCCAATTCAATACATCGCGAACTACATTGTTAAAATTTAAAAGAATAGATAAAACCACAAGTTTCTGTCTTCTTTGTAGTTTATATTACTGGGAAGGGGAGAATCGTGTATGTTGTTTCTGATCGTCTTGTGTTTGATATACACGGGATGAACACATACTGGTGTAAACACTGTTCATACATGATAATCTTACCGCTTTTTCTTGACTCTAAACACAGACTTTAGATCTTCACATGTTAGCTCTCTTAGGAATCCGTGCGCATAAACCAGGTAAGAAAACGCAGCTGTGACCGTGACCGCGGTCATCCAGAACATGGTAAACCAGACAATGTTAGGGGGATACTCGAAGAAAGTGGCGTACCTCTCCGTCGTGGATGTGGTGGGTACAGTGGTTGTTGCATATACAACGACATTTATATCGGCGGTATCTGTGGACGTCAAAGGATACATTATAAACGTGCTTACCACGTACGGCAACAAAGTTATGATAAAGCACTTCAATTACCAACACACAGGAATCCGATGATCATATAGCTAACGGTAATCATAAAAGAGCACTCCAAAAGTGCTGTGATAAGGATGTTTACAATGTGTGTTTTATTAATTAACTCTGCCTCTGTTAATCAGGAAATCTTCCTTTAGAGGTCTATAATCATAATATTAATTTGTTTTACTGATATCTGTTACCACCATGTTATATAAATATAATTTAGATGACTATTATGACTTTTGTATTTTAGAGTGGTTAATCATACACGTAACCTTCGATAAAAAACCGTTCTGTTTTGCTGATAATGCTTAAATTATTTTTTAAATGATTAATAGAGATATCCCTTATTCAAATTATCAAATGTGTAAAACATCATCCGTTAATTCCGAAATAAAAGTTTTATTTCTGTCAACTGAATTCATGTAATTTGAAATGTGAAAAAAAAATCTGCATAAACTAATACAAACTTTTCTCATGTAACGAACACAACAAAAAGAACAAGATTTTGATAAACTCGACAGCTGACAAATCCTTGATAGTTACATGGTTGTGGCCCTTATACTGATAGAAACGTTAAGATATTGAACGATTCAGAAGTAAAAAAAATATCACATGCTATGTTTTTTCTGAAAGATTGTTTATTGGTTGATATAGCTGCTAAATAACTCGCATATTACATCAATCTGGATATTACCTGTCAGGCCACCGTAGTCGCTCACATTTGCAGAAAATGAAAAATATATCCCATCTCCAAATGACGTAAGAAATGTGTTGATGTATAGGTTCCCTGTGCCGGTTACCCCGAAGTAAGATTCGTTGAGGGATGTTTGGTCCAGCGTATAGCTAATCGACCCTAAAACAGATTGTTGGCAGTGTTCATATCACAAAAATGACAGCTCGTCAGTGACGTTCACAATACCATTTAACAACTGTTACAGTAAAGATCTGAAGACCACTTCTATTGTGAGAGGAACTATGTGAAGATACCACTTTTAAAACCCAGTTACAATTATATTCCAGGCTAAATGAGTCTGTATAATGTGACCGCCTCCAGTAAGAGACCATTGTATGTATTTCCCGAATGTGGTCTCTGGATAGAGGTTCAACTATATCATACGCGACTACAATTTGAGGAATGCCTTGTGATTAATAAACTGTCATGTATTAACATATACTATTTGTCCTGTTTACCATTACAATATCTGCTATTCTTCATGCCGTCAAACCCGTATACCAAGATCACCCTGGTGAAGTCTATATAGCGGTATCCAAACAGAGGGGTGGTCTTTCACCAGATTGACGACAGTAATAGAGACCTGCCTATATAGCCTGTTAGTTTAATGTATGATTGTTGTCTCCAATCTCTATTAATCTATTGCGTTTAGATGATATTCGGAAGATCCCCCAGCCCCACCCCCTGAATTCCATGTTGCGCTTTTCAAGACAACCGTCCACAAATGCATTGTGACTTTATCAATCCCCATACAACACAAATATCTTCAGAATAGTCTTTATAAACCAGTTTGACACATTTTATTTTTAATCTTTGGGAGTAGTTACTGTCCTTTAAACAAAGACTCACCATAAATACCCAGGTCCCCGTCCGTAGCCGCTATACTCCCAATCGTATCGCCAACGTTACCGTAAATGGTCGCATATAATGTATATGACGCATAGGCGAATGACGGAGTATGGTCGTTGACGTCATTAATTGTGACTATGAGTTGTGTCGTATCAGTCAGCTCGCCGTCCGATACAGTGGCAGTACAGGTCAACACTGACGCCGTACCGACAACGTCAAGGTCGTACGTTCCACTCAAGGTCACCGCGCCTGTACTGGAATCCATTGCAATGGCGGGACAGTCGACAGTGTAGGATTGTGTGGCGCCGACATCCGGATCAGTCACCACAAATCCTGGGCTACCAAAGCTCTCCCCAGCCTGTTACAAACACGAACAAATTTGATAAAATAATTTGTCTAATAGTGATTGCATTAACAGGGAAACGTATAATCACAAAAACATTTAATACCAGCAGAAAAAAAACTATTTTATGTTTTAAATGATGTCAAATTTTCGTAGGATGGGTTAAAAAATGATACATGAAATTAATTGAAAATAGGCAATTTACATAAACTCCAATCGGAAAACAACGTGACTTGTATAACGACACTGTTTATTAAAACAAAACACAAAATGACAATCATGTGTAAATGTAGCCGTAATTATAATTCAGGAATTTCTGGAACTTTGGCCAAATATTAACAAAGGGTACATTAACATTTAGAACCTTGAATAAGACCTGGTGCTCAAGCAAATTGTAAATGGTGGGAGAGCTATAGTCGTGAATTGGTATTGAGTAGTTTACTGTCTTGAGACCAATTTGCATGTTCGGTTTTGAGTAGAATCAGGTAAGCCTCGTCAACAAAACAGTGGTAGTATACCGTACTTATTATGTATAAACACTCAACATTTAACAATTTAGATATCAACACGTAATACAGTTTCTTGGAAATGGATCGGCTAATTTGACTGCGGGATAAATGGGTCGGTTCATTTGATTTCGGGATAAATGGGTCGGTTCTTTTGACTGCGGGATAAATGAGTCGGTTCATTTGACTGCGGGGTAAATGGGTCGGTCCATTTGACTGCGGGATATATGGGTAGGTTCATTTGACTGCGGGATTAATGGGTCGGTTCATTTGACTGCGGGATAAATGGGTCGGTTCATTTGACTGCGGGATAAATGGGTCGGTTCATTTGATTGCGGGATAAATGGGTCGGTTCATTTGACTGCGGGATAAATGGGTCAGCTTATTGGACTGCGATTTACTGATGTAATGTTTCCTTACATTCCCTTCATTTCCGCTGACATAGTAGATCGTACTACCAAATACTGGAGCTTCGTTAACTTCTATCACGCTAACAGTGAACGTGGAGTAGGTGTCTGTGTCTGTGCCATCAGTCACTGTCACGTCCACAGTAAAGCTTGTACTCGTCAAACTCTCGTAGTCTACCGTGGTGGACGACGACGTGGATAGCAATCCAGCTGGAAGGCAACACACATGGTTAAGGATGTGGAGACAGCGGTACAGCTATAAGTAACTATAAAACCTGAAAAAGTTTAAAATCAACCTCGCACTCTCGAGTATTCACTAGCAATTTAATGGTAACCGCGTTCTTAAATCGAATGTTATAGCTCTTTATCTTTGTTTAA
Organism: Chlamys rubida; assembly: GCA_032359455.1. Taxonomy (NCBI): domain Eukaryota; kingdom Metazoa; phylum Mollusca; class Bivalvia; order Pectinida; family Pectinidae; genus Chlamys; species Chlamys rubida. Next base: position 12,703 of record JAUMHH010012786.1, read on the forward strand.
AATGCCTACTTGTCAATTCCCATGAGGACGTTATACAAATGCAAAATTCCATTTTTTCAGTTAATATAACAATGACTGTTGACCGAAAACAACGTTATTTGCATATTTACGTATATATATATATGGGCAAAGAGAAGTAATAACGACAGTGCAGACACAGAAAGTTGTCAAATTTTTAGGTCGATCTGCCCCTTTATCAAGACAGGAACATGAAAATTTACATATGATCACAACATAAAATAAAATAGAGAGAAAAAAGAAAAAAACGTATAAATATCATTATATATATATACATATACATAGCATGACGTCATCACTTTCTGTGTTGTGTCGTTGTCTTGTCAACATAAACACACAGTTCCCCTGATGAACCTCTAATGACGTGAAAGCGCTAGGGAGAAACTCTTGTCATTTGTTTATATATATATATAGCAGAACTATTGTTGGCAAAACTTTCAATATGGAAGTTGATATTTATTACAAGACGATTGTTGACAAAACTGTTCAGCAATTATCAAGCTAGAAATATCACATTTACTGCCATCACAATAAGGTCGTGTGGGAAGAATTATCACACAATATACTCAAAACCTATGAGCAATGGGCAGAATATGAACACAGACAGTTGTGCATCAATATATACGGTTAATGGTCAATCTATCAAACAAGAAGTAAACCTGTAAAAATGTCTGCTTGTTGGCAACAGTAAACAGAGATTATATATACATCATTAATGTTGTGAGCAGTATTATCAACAAAGTATTGAGTCTAATAGCATCATGACATTATTTCGAAAATACTCTTAATGTTAACAATATTTAAATGTTTTAATCAAAAGTATACAAGCAACTAGGGAATGTAGACAAAAGTTCTACAATTAATACAATGGTGTACATTTAAAGATATAGTAAAAACAAAACAAATCAAACACAACTTACTAGAAGTATCAAACGACAAAACGGTAGCTCCTTCAGCAGCAGGCGTGTAGACAGCACTGTATGTAAGCGTGTCTGGGTCCGGATCAGCAGCAGTGATCTGATACAGAGAGGCGCTTAACGCACTGTTCTCCAATAACGGCATCGTGAATGTGAGTGGAGCATTCTGTATGACGGGTGCAGTATTTATACCTACGGAAAAAGTCAGTTACATATTATGCATTGTTTAAAAATCCCTATCCCACAGCAGGCAAAGTACTACAGAATCCCACTGTCTTTGTCCGTACATCAGTAGCCTCCACTAATACCCTTTTACTGGAGTCAAGTCCATCGGTTGATCAGGTAACTCAGTTTGTAACCCTAACCCTAACCCTAACCCTAACTCAGATTGGTAGAGCGCCAGTGTAATGATCAGATCTCGAGGGTTTGAATCGTGATCTGGCTCCGTCGTATTGCTACACTCAGAACATAATTGTTGATTCGTTGAATAATTCGCCCTCGTTAAACATGATTAACCTAGGGGAAACAAATGATCGTGTTTCCCTACAGCAACGACAATAAACGTATGATGTTACCCTGTACTGAGAGGATAGTCCCGTTAAAGGGTCACACGTGATCTCATTCTCTACCTTGTAACAACGTTACACCAGTTCTAACTGTTCTCGTCATCATGTTGTGAACCTTCCATTGTCCAAACAGTTTATATGAAACATGAGGATTTGTCTGATGGTTAATTGTTGTTTGATTTCATTCAAGATTTATGTTGGTAAATAAATGTATGCTAAGTGATGTGATGCGCATCTATACTGCCTAGCTAATATAACTTACCGGATATCTTGACGGTCAGCGTCCTTGGTCCTACTGTATTTGTCCCATCAGTTATAGTGACATAAACGTCATATCCGGATATGGTCAGTGTGGCTAGATTAGTATTTGTCTGAATTTCACCCGTCCCTAAAATTGATATACAGCCAAAGGTTATACATAGGGTCTAACGGAAACTTTGGTTTATATCATGAAATATAAACTAGGGGCCAGACAGAAATCCTGGTTGATGTAATGAAATGCAAACAGGGGGCCAAACAGACATCCCGGTTAAAATCATAAAACAAAACAGGGGGCCAAACAGACATCCCGGTTAAAATCATAAAACAAAACAGGAGGCCAAACAGAAAACCTGGTTAAAATCATAAAACAAAACAAGAGGCCAAACAGAAAACCTGGTTTATATTATATAATGTATACAGGTGGTCCAGCAGAAATATTGGTTAATATCATGAAATGTACTTTTGCATATAGGGGCCTCGCATTCTGTTTTAAACAGGTTTTTTATTATCACGACTCCTACCAAAGATAGATATATGTTTCAGCGTTTGTAGAAGGTTACTGATAGTATGCGTTTTATAATGTCTAATGGACCTTTCGCCCATTCTCTCCCTTTTAAGTCAGAAAAGATCAGCTTTTCTCCCACCCTTTACAGGGTATGTCTCCCGTATTAGCCGGGTAAGATCAGCTTGTCACGTCCTAGGGGGAGATAGCCTGGTGCCGATTAGCACGTGTTCAAGTGTGACGTCATTAAAATGTGTCACCAATAATTCAGACGTCATGAAAAGTAAATGACGATAATTATACCCCACATGTGTTTCTGTTTACAAACATGGCAGGCTACTGTCGGTGGAGTGGTGACTGAAATAAAAGGATGGGAGAAAAATAATCATTCCCTACCTTGAGGATGTAACAGAGAAATATCCGACCCTCAGGGTGATTTTTTGAGAGAGAGCCGCGAATTAGACAACCATAAAAAATCACCCCTCGGGTAGGAGATTTCACTGTCACATCCTCAAGGTAGAAGAAGATTGCATTAGTCACCATAGGAATGATACTCTTGAATGTCTTACCCTCGGCAAAGCCTTGGTAAGACAATCAAGAATATCATCCCTCGGGTTGGTGATTTCTCTGTCACACCCTAGGGGAAGATTTTATTAATCACGTGCCAGTGATTAATAAAGTGAATCGTGATGTACCTATCACGTGCCAGTGTTTTATAAAGTGATTCGTGATCTACCTATCACGTACCAGTGATTAATAAAGTGAATCGTGATGTACCTATCACGTACCAGTGTTTATCGTAAATGGACAGGTCCCTGTAGAGCACGTGAGGCTGTTGAACGTGACGGTGTCTGTGACGTCGATGTCGGACGCTGTTACAGTAAACAGACTGGTCCCAGTAAGTGTGGTACTTGGGATAGTTGTTGTAGCTGTCAATACACAAACACAATTGGTATGAACACATCCATCATAACAAATGAAACTTTTATCGCTGGTGCTGAAGCTTAAAACAACAACACATAATTACTATTGAAGAAGAAATCATGTAGTTTCTGTTTTCTATCCTATCATTTTAGCTAAAATATATTTTTTATTATATTTTCATGTGAATTTATCATTTTTTTTTTTCAGAAATGCTGAAATTGAAACTGGAAAATGATGGGATTCTTTGTGGGAATTTCTTATTGAACTATTGTCTTCAGTTTCACGTTTACATCGTGCCAACTCGAGAGGAATTATTGATGCACGATGACGTAAACGTGTGATACTATATTTGATATTTACATAAAGTTTGTTACTTACATTACAAATACGTGATGGTAGTTTGGCGACTGCCATATGTCAAACGTTAGTTGTAGGTGTGTGACTTAAAGTATATCCTAACAGTGTCACTAGTAAGCATAACCATTACGTGATTGACGGGTTCTTTACTAACATTTTAATTGCACATATACCTGGCAGGTTTGTGAGTGTTGGAGAGGTGTTGGCGGTAACATACACGTAGAAGGTTCCGCTGTCTGATGAGCCATAGGAGTCAGTACAAGTGGCGTCAAACTGGTACTTTTTGGTTGTAACATAGTTAAACGCAGGATTGGCAATAGAGTATATTCCATATGCTGAAAAAATAATAATTGAACAGAACTTAATCCATTACCAGTGATGTCTTACATCGAATAACTGTTGTTTTTGGCTGATTTTTGTTTTTGATTTTGATATATGTTTTGTAACAATACCCGATAACTTGTGAACATCCAACAGCATAGCATCGTACTACGCTACTCGCTGCCTGACATAACATGAACGGCTGAATGGGTTAATTGTAAGCGTCCATGCTTCTAACGCATAGGTAGCTGAGAGGTAGACCACATTATTTAAGACCTTTCGTTGTGTTAAGGGTGAAATGTATTACCATCCGATAAAAAGACACACTTGATGATCGAGGTCTCTGAATGTGTCAGTCACTAGGGCCATATACTCCCTCTCCCTTTTAGTTGAAGCATGTTTATTACTATTAAGTAAACATATAGGATGTTTTGACAGTAATTCTAAAATTATCTTGGGACTTGACATAACTTATCAAATTCCGATTGATTATTCCCAAACATTAAATATTTAAGTTTTTGTAAAGATTATTGATTTTTTAACAATATGTTTCCCTGTCTTTAATGTCTTCCCCAACATTTGGCTTTATTGTTCGTATATGATGCTAAATGTTCTATATAAGGATGTGTGTGGTTTCTTGAACAAAAGAAGCAAAACAACTTGTGGAAAAACAAAAGTATATCCCATGTATAGACTATGCACAATGTTGCACATAAGCTTAGAAAATGATAACGCGGCTTGGGGGAATCAGGTAAATTTACACGGGTAAAATATTGGGTAGGTAAGGAAGGCAAAGTAGATAAAAGTACGACAGAATATGGATAAAGGAAAGATATACATTGAGAACAAAGATAATAAGACTAGGTCTTCCGAGAGAACAACTGTTTCAGCAAATTTAGTTTGCAAAGTGCGGACGGGAAGCCATCAAGCAACTTTCGACGATGCTGAACCGCATCGCTTGTAATGCTCGCTTGCCAGTAAGGCAATATTTCCACCTCCTATTATTTTGGCTGTTGCATTACTCGTCTACACAACGGGAACCGGCCTTACACGGTACCACTGGGTCACGAGATAGCCACCAAATGTAACGTAAAGGCGGTAAGCCATAATGCCACTGACCACGCATGACGTTGCTTTACTAGTGAGTGCGACCCAGGGTTATACCGCATCGCTGGATAAGCTATCTTGGCAGTAAGGCAGTATTTCCTCTTCATATTCTTTTGGCTGTTACAATAATAGTTTATTAAAATGGAGGTCAAATTGATAAAATAAATAATATATCTGATTGGAAGTATGGCAGCATTCTGTGTACTCAATGGAAAAAAGGAAAGAAAAAACAAACATTATCGAGCGACCGATAAACAATTATCTTGTCTCTCGGCCGTTATTATTGTTCAAAATGGAGAAGGTACCTACCCCTTCACACAATATGTCATAATTTTAATACAAAAAACCTCATATGTTTCCTTAAAGATTAAACAGAAATTATCTATTGACCCCGCATTCTAGACATGGTTTGAGCAATTCTAGAATTTGTGGAAGTCTACGTGCAAATAGAAGTTTCACCTACAGGACGAGCATTCAGTGTTATTTAGGAATCTTCTTTTACTACAGTTGGAATACGTTGGTTTAAAGGATGGAAGGTGGCAGAGCAGAGAGAACATTCCTCGATTAATCTTTAAAAGTAAAAGCACATATAAAATCCAATGGAACAAATACAAAATACAAGATCTGTTCTAAAGTCGTCCTTTGGTTCACCAGATGGTTGTATTTCTGGTCAGTTCTTATCCATATATCGGATATGCCAGATAAAACAGCACTGATTCAAAATGTATTTACATAAAACAATCTACAGACAACAAATGTTGTAATATCAGGAACGACTATATATATAATTTTTCTTTGATTTAGGTCAAGGGAGATAAAGGATATATGCGTGAACACTGACACGTTTAGTCCAATATTGGAAACATATTCAATGAAGTTCTAAGATATACACTCACTAGAATACTAACGAAAAAACTTGTTTTAGCAATCAGTGTATCATATCGCCTTTCATGCAAATCGGAAAGCACAAAATAGTATCTCTGCTTGATTTCGTTATTTGAAGTATGATGTATACGCTAGTTTGGACAGTATATGACACCTAATGGGGTAAATAAGAATAAGTAAAGTATATTCGAGTAGCTTCAACTATTATCTATTTACAATAAAAATTATATTTGTTTAAGGATTCAAATTCAACAATCAATAATAGTGCTACATACATTTTACATTCATGAAAAAATAAGATCAGTTACTTCTTTATACAATTAAATCCTTTAAGGAACTTACTTGTTCCTGACACAACACTGGTAGAGAATTTAGGGGCCGCAGCCAAGGTACAGCTGGCAATACTGTCGGTCGGGGAGGCGTCAGATATAGCCAGGCTGTGGTGCAGTGTAAGGGCTGTAAGGTCCTGACTGACCACGGCGTAGCTCGGCAGACTGTTGATGTGCAGAGGCTGTTTAAAAAATATAAAGATGCACAGGCTGAGGGTAAGAAACATAGACATAAATAGAATGAAACAAATTACACCGAATTGAACACACGATTGATAAAACTAGGGCAAATTATTAAGTGAGGAAATATTTTAAGCTCTTGAATAAATTACCAGGAAGATAAGACCAGATGTTCAGGTCGTTTCTGCTTTTTCAACGACACCCACCATGTCAACATGTAAAATTAAACTCACATCAAGAACGAGAGAACCGGGGTAGTAACAAACAAAACAAAAACATTTCAACATAATTTGAATGTCGATATTTATATTAAACAATGAAATAGAACGCGGCCATATGAGAAGAAGATGAGGAACATAAATCTTTAAATCTGCGTCTCTGAAAACCCTGTATTGTGTGTGGTGTATTCGTCTATATTCAAAAATTATCTCAGAAAGCGTGATACTCCCGTCAATATCGAGTAACCTGCCACATATAAACACCGTAGTTTGAAGAATAGAGGATGTTAATATCGAGAAAGGGAAAGTTAACGATCAGAAAATCGAAATACTCAAGCTAATAATTCAGCTTAGTAGAATTGCCATTCAGAGATTATAATAAGGATGTAATATAGGTACTGAGTGTTTGCAAGGTGAGAAGTGATATAGACATTTGGGAATTCTCCACGGTCATTGTCAGACTACATGAGTTCACCGACATCATCACTGTTATTGTCAAGAATCCGCAACTTACAGAATGTTCCACTGTTATTGTCAGGATTCCAGAATTTACAGAAAACATCACTGTCATTATCAGGATTCCAGAACTTAACAAATTATTCACTGTTATTGTCAAGAATCCGGAACTTACCGAATTTTCCACTGTTATTGTCAGGACTCCAGAATTTACCGAAATCACCACTGTTATCAGGATTCTAGAACTTACCGAATTATTCACTGTTATTGTCAGTGTACCCGTACTAGTTTTACCACAGGGATCCTGTACTTGGAACGTCAGAGGGTAGGATCCAGCAGCAATTGTACTGATAAGTGTTGTTACTTCAACTGACAAAACAAGCATATTATGTATTCTTCACGATACAGCTACCCCCAAACAATTAAAAGCACAGTATACCAACTGGATGATAATTGCTGTAGTTTCTACACACATGTAGTATTAACAGGACCAATTGAGGCAAACTTCTTTAAACTGTGTTTTCAAATTTACGGACAAGATATTATAAAATGAAACGATAGGTAACATGTTTCACAGCATTTTACGTTAATATCAGTCCGACAAGTCACAACAATCGAGCACCTCAATATATCTGTCGTCACCCTAATCAACAAGAGGCAATTAGGCTTTCACGGCCACCCGAGTTGTAATACAATTGTTTTGTTGTTGTTGTGATGTGACAAAGAAAATTAGTATATATAATCAAAATTAGGCTGTTTGACAGTGGATTTGAAGAAAACTTGATATTGGGCAGTGCCCAGGATATATAGGTTGGTAGTTGTCAGTAAATAGTACAAAAAAAGCATTAAGAAAATACCTAAGTGTTAACAAAACCACCTCTAGACCTCTTCGTAGAAAGATCCATATGATGCTCAATCGTGGTTCGCCTTTGCTACGAAACCTTCCTACATAATTGTATTTAAGTCGATAAGTGGTTGTGGAGAATTCAAAAATGTGAATTGTTTACGGACGGTCGACGTATGACGTACGACGACAGACGAAATTCGATCGCAGAATGTCAACTTAGACTATGTTACAGATGACCTTAAACATTAAAATATGCAATAGTTTGATAGTATTTAATAATATTTTAAATATTAACACAGAACGTCTGTGTGTGCTTGTTCAAGTCACGTGCATACGTCAATCATATAATGTCCTCATTGATATTCAAAAAAGGGCGGAAACTCCTCCAAAACTCCATATTGCCTACAGCTTATATAATTACCGACCGGATTTATACGACCGGACAAGCCTTTCATATCAACTGAGCAAAAACGTTTTCACAAATCAATATGATTATAACGAAAAGTCCACTTTATGGGATAATTACTTAAGTACATAGACTAAATAATCTCGCTCAAAATCAACGTTTAGCAGAAATATACTACCACGAATGTCTACCATGTATTGGCCTCATGCATTTTCAGTATTGGATAAGACCTATATCTCCACCTCTAAATGACTTGACGTAAACATCATGTTTTAACTAGTTTGCGCAATAATCAAATCTATTTTTATTGTTCCGCTCTTATTTAATTAGTGGCAAAAGTAGGCCATAATATTATTTTCTGTACAAAAATGTAGAACTATATCCTATATATGCTAGGCCTAGTCAGTATACCAGCCAATGCCCTGATCTCGGAGATTATACACGTATGTACATATATGTTCTACAGACTATGTACTTTTTCACTGTAATATATCGTTCACAATCCAGTATCAGTAATTGTACATATTATATACTGTGTCGTTTGTGATTATTTAGATCACAACTCAACAATTTACCAAAATACAACAACAATGGGAATGCAAAATGTAGATTAAAGATTAAAAAAATAGGCATACGTGTTGTAGTGTCAAATGCGAACTCTGTGGACACTGACGTCATAGTAGTGGTCACTGTGTCGCCGTCATCATCATACACGGTCAGCGTAAACACCAGGAAGCCAGTGGACGTGGTGTCGCTGATGGAGGTCGACGTCGGCAGGTTAGTTATTGTCGGGGTAGAACCTGCAGAAATGATAAAAATATAAACATAAGACCTTTTCAACCTTTTACTCAGGAAAAACAAGATATTAACGAATTGGAAGCAACCCCAATAATCGGTTTATAATCAATGCAACTACGACATATATTAACGATGTAGTAATTCATACAAATATCCTTGAAATAAGACCAGGAGTTCCAGAAGGGCATGTGTCTTTTGCGTCATCTATTGTTCCTGCCATACAAATCTAGGTCGAATCCATGTAATGTCACGTACTCGAACTCACGTTGTGGGCATAGCCTATCCTTCCTGTCACTTCCCGTGCTCCAGGCTAAGGATTTGAAGTAAACAACCATATAGCTCCATGCTCCATATATTCTACGACGGTAGACCTCTGTTTATATAAAGCATTACCACACCCAGACGTAAGGAGGTAGACTTCCGTTTAAATAAAGCATTACCACATCCAGACGCTAAGGAGGTAGACCTCTGTTTAGATAAAGAATTACCACACCCAAACGCTAAGGAGGTAGACCTCTGTTTAAATAAAGCATTACAACACCCAGACGCTAAGGAGTTAGACCTCTGTTTAGATAAAGAATTACCACACCCAGACGCTAATGAGGTAGACCTCTGTTTAGATAAATAATTACCACACCCAGACGCTAAAGAGGTAGACCCCTGTTTAGATAAAGAATTACCACACCCAGATGTAAGGAGGTAGACCTCTGTTTAGATAAAGCATTACCACACCCAGACGCTAAGTAGGTAGACCTCTGTTTGAATAAAGCATTACCACACCTAGACTCTAAGGAGGTAGACCTCTGTTTAAATAAAGCATTACCACACCCAGACGCTAAGGAGGTAGACCTCTGTTTAAATAAAGCATTACCACACCCAGACGCTAAGAAGTTAGACTGCCGTTTAGATAAAGCATTACCACACCCAGACGCTAAGGAGGTAGACCTCTGTTTAAATAAAGCATTACCACACCCAGACTCTAAGGAGGTAGACCTCTGTTTAGATAAAGCATTACCACACCCAGACGCTAAGGACGTAGACCTCTGTTTAGATAAAGTATTACCACACCCAGACGCTAAGGAGGTAGAGACTTCCGTTAAAATAAAGCATTACTACACCCAGGCGCTAAGGAGGTAGACCTCTGTTTAAATAAAGTATGTCCACACCAAGACTCTAAGGAGGTAGACCTCTGTTTAAATAAAGCATTACCACACCCAGACGCTAAGGAGGTAGACCTCTGTTTAGATAAAGCATTACCACACCTAGACTCTACGGAGGTAGACCTCTGTTTAAATAAAGCATTACCACACCCAAACGCTAAGGAGGTAGACCTCTGTTTAAATAAAGCATTACCACACCCAGACGTTAAGGAGGTAGACCTCTGTTTAAATAAAACATTACCACACCCAGACCTGACTGATGGCAACACCACGTAAGTATTTCGTGTTTTTTCGTCTTTATCACAATTTTATTTATTACAGTCATCCAACAGTTAAAGACAAATCATACCAACAGCGCAAAGATTTGTTTCATATGAATATTGATATTGAGGTCTAAGCAAAGTCGATGTCAGCTGATGTTTATGTTGTTGCATGTTTATGTCGTCAGTAACAAGGAAGAGTTGAGTTCCACAGATGCTTGTTTCAGCAGCCGGGTTTATTCTGATGCAAGATGAATGTATTGGTTTCGACTATCAGTGACATTATACCATGCTCTACACTGCTCGAGAGTACAGATATCAGTGACATTATACCATGCTCTCCACTGCTCGAGAGTACAGATATTAGTGACATTATACCATGCTCTCCACTGCTCGAGAGTACAGATATTAGTGACATTATACCATGCTCTCCACTGCTCGA
>JAUMHH010012787.1:0-11025 GCA_032359455.1 Chlamys rubida
GAGCTTGTGACATCAATCTCACGGTCCTTACCTAATGTAGGGTTGAGCTTGTGACATCAATCTCACGGTCCTTACCTAATGTAGGGTTGAGCTTGTGACATCAATCTCACGGTCCTTACCTAATGTAGGGTTGAGCTTGTGACATCAATCTCACGGTCCTTACCTTATGTAGGGTTGAGCTTGTGACATCAATCTCACGGTCCTTACCTTATGTAGGGTTGAGCTTGTGACATCAATCTCACGGTCCTTACCTAATGTAGGGTTGATGTATTGCGATGAGGGTTCCATGGACGGTGGTTTCCAGGGCACACAGGTGGAAGTAGTCAAAGAGGACTGGGATGTGGTGATGTAGCCCCTTCGTTGGACTGAAGTGAAGATGTAGGGACCGCTGGGACACACATTCCATCTTTTCTTGTAGGCCTTGAGGCCTGAAACGGAACCATTGGACAATACCCCTTTAGAATTTGACACTTAACTTATACTATAATGTCTCAGCCTATGCAAGTAGCCCCCTGGATTATGGTTGGTCTTAAAAGAAGAAAGACTGATAAGTATGGTAAGAAACAATGTAAAAACAACCATGGAGTCTCCAACTTCATTCCCAGGACTTACCAATTAGATGATGAAAGTCAAAATGAGGCTAAATATAGGCCATGTTGGATTTTCAATCAAGCTTCAATGAAATGTCAACACTTGAACAATAATTTTATCAGATGTCTGGACATTTTTGAAAAGTGGAATATGATTCAGTTAATCCAAGGGTATGGTACAGCGACCTTAAGATTTCTAACCAATACAAAAATAACAAAAAATAGGAAGTGAATTGTAAACATTGAAAATTCACTAGTGAAATTCACTAGCCACAACATGAAACATATATATACAAAAACTGATAGTTTACGAAATTTATCAGTTAACAAACATTTTCATCAGTGTTCTAATGATCAGTTTTTCGTTTTACCAATTTACCAAATGAACACATCAGATACTATTGCAAGAGAGTTAAAAGAGAACATGTTTATTAAAATTCTAAAACCGGGCTTGAACGCGGGAAATTTCGAGCACCTCTTATAAATTTTTAATTTACAAATTCCGTATGTTTCATATGTTCTGATGAACTAAGTATTGTGCTTTGAAATTCATTTTTACTATCAGACGTTTTTAACTTTTACTATTGAACAATGTATTCATTTGAGCATTTGTAATATCTTCCGTTTCTTTTTCCATATATTTCATTGACGCCTTTAATGCAAGTACATTCATGTAATCTTTTTAAGACGTCACAATTTCTAGACATCTGCATTATGTGTACTTTGTTTATGACGTCATTATTTTTGACGTCTTAAGTATGTGTACTCCATTTATGATGTCACAAATAAATCTAAATCGCCGGAGAGCCCCAAGATGGGCGAAAGCGCTAGCCGATTATACTTAAGTCTTCGTGTTTTGTTTTATTTATATCCACATATATATATATACTAGCCCTTGGCAGTGGGCTAGTGGAGTTGTACACCCCTGTAATGTTGTACTTTTTACACAGAGGTTTTTATTTAATTTTGATAAGTTGATAGATCACATACCCACTTTCTTCCTCTGAAAACCATAACTCCAATTCCACTTGTAATTCAAGTTTTTCAAGGCTTTCCTCTATCTGAAAATATAACAATCACTGAAAATTACGCAACTAACTAAATTAAATAAACATTACATTTAATATCAACTTGTATCAACAGAGCTTAGCTTTAACAAGGATCCACAATAGTAATATTATTATACATTGATAAACATCAAACATGTGAAATTGGAAAACCTCTACCAGAATACTGTATTACTGGTTCCAACGGAGATATTGTTTTCTTGGCTTTCACTGTAGACCAACCAAACATCTGCTATTGATAACAGGATGGTTATGTTGATGCTACTTATTTTTTGTTCACTTGTAAATTTATAACAGTTTTTTTCACAAGTGGTGTGAAATATTGATATTTTACATGAGTGTTTAGCAGTACGAGGGAAAAACAAAAACATGAAAAATATTCAACCATTGATCAGTCAGCCATTTCTACACTGTAATTGTGATGATTGTTTTGATGGTTACAATGAGCTTTTACATAATATACAATCAAATCTGTAGTAAAAGTCTCCCAAGTAATCAAGCTAAAAAGGAAAGTAGTCTATTAATAGAAATGGTCATATTAGAGATTGTATTAATGCAGGAATGATTTCTGACATAGAAGCTAGCTAGTTTTGCCAAATAGGGCTGGTCTCTTGAGCAGATAATATGACTAAACAACATGTACACATATTTGATCAATTATCTCAATAATGCTGTTATTTTGGTTTGTTTGTGTTTTATATCCTGTTATTTTGGTTTGTTTGTGTTTTATATCCTGTTAACTGCTATGGCCATTTTAGGACGAGACAGGTTTTGGAAGTTGAGGAAAACCTGAGTACCTGGAGACTCCGAGAGAAACCATCGAACTGCAGCCAGTACCTGGCGTAGGCCTCAAACCATGCATATATATAATGCCATTATTAATGATGACATATTGAATAATTTTACGTGAATGCAGGTTCTGTCTCATATTGTTGTGTACATGCATGTAGTTTAATGAAAAAGACTCCAAAGGAAGCTAATGATCAGGAAGCGGAAAATATTTTAATACTTTCACTAATTTTTAAAGCTTTGCACATATGGTATTTTCAAATACTCATCAAATTACTGGTTTTTCTCACACACAGAAAAGTTACTGCTAAACTATGATTCTTAAATCTCAAAATTCTGACACCCTCTTTCATCAACCATCAACATATTATGCAAAATTAAAGTGCAAAGACGAAGTCTTGTATATTCTAGCATACAGTTTCTGCTGTTTCCCACAGGATATCAGACTTAACCTGTCTAATCTGACCAGTATGTTGTGTCCCACAAGCTGTCAGATTAGACAGGTTTCACTCTATGTATAGTTTTCACTGAGCAACCACTAAACATTCTATATATTTTCATGAAATCTTATTTCAAACACAGTATCTCTGGAATAATTATATTAGGAGAAATATACAAACTGCATCTCACTATAATTTGAAATAATGCTCACACATGAATATCATAATGGGTGTGGTTTGTGATGGACGCCACTTGATCAACATCAGCAGTGTGTATATTAAGTAGCGGCTATTATTTACCGGCTGGCAATACAACAGAGTATATAATTATTGATTAAAGATAAATATTGAACATGACTTTGCTATTACGTGTCTGCCGCCTCTACATATAGAACAACATTGATAAGTCCTCCAGACAAGCTGTTTTACAAATCATCCTATACCGCCCCTACAGTGATGATCCCCCAGTATTGATTTAACTAAGCCCAAGCTGATTTTCTTTACACACAGTAAATCTGGCGACCATACAGGATGAACATGCCCATGTATGTTGGTATTTACCACAGCAGTGTTGACATACACGTGTATATGGATTCTGCAGTACAAATTGCATAGCCATCTCTTCATCTTTAATTATGATAAATGTTCCAATTTTTATCATTCACAAAAGCAATTTTCAAACATCTTTCATTTAGCTATATATATTCAGTGCATATAATATATAAATTAAATTAATTTTTTTGTAGTTGGATCTCTGCATTTAGATTTTGAAGAAAACATGACTTCAGGATATGAGAATATATTGATATTGAATAGAAATGGTGTGTGCATGATGTCAATGTCAAAATGAGATTATCAAAATCTACATACAACTGTCTGGTAATTATAATGTCATCTAATGAAAATACAACATTCTGCTGGCATAACTATATGATACATGTAACAATACCATGTTGATATCATCCTTTATTTGTTGTGATTACATGTAATCATTACATTAGAACACATACTTTTCTACTATCAAAACAATCCCGCTGAGAATAACGGTAGCTGGCAGGGTTGGGAAATTACTAGGAACTTCCATACAGATTACATTGAACAACATTCATAATTATACGTATAGTGATTACTTAGATTAATCTCTCTCTACTGAAAACACACAGTAACCAACACTGTATACATGTACAGTACACCGCTTACTGAGGGAGGTGCATACAATGATAATCTTTACGTCCTAAACACCAAGATTAGAAACTCACATATACTAGCAAGTTTTGCAAGTGAGTTCAGAATTAGATACTGGTAGTGACATTTTCAATCACTTGCATAATAACTTCCCTATCTGCTTACCTGATTACTTATTGCCCAGAGGTGTATAATTTCACGAGCCTAACACCCTGGACAAGTAGATTTTTGTCAAGGTTTCAAAATTTTAATATACAGGTCAGGCTATAGCTAGTAGAATTTTTCAAAATCTTTCTGCAGGCAAGAATTTAACTGCATATCTCTTGACGGTGAAACTTTCAGATAACGATTTTCTGGAGGAACATCTATACATGGATTAGGAATCAAAATTACCTGGTAGAGCCTCAAATTGTATACTGAATACCATAAGGAAAGTAACCTGAGATTACTCAGATCATTATATTCCTGTAATACTCCATGTTCCTACAACTTTGTTTTGTATCTGACCATTCATGTTCCTAGTAATTCTATTTTCTTGTTGAGCAGATGTTACACATACCTGACAGATGTACAACACTGTAAATCTCAACCTTGTATCATACATATTTGATACTCAGGAAATGCCTGGAGACACAGACTTCAGACCAGCTGTATCAAATGTACTCATTTTATAGATTCCAGATCAGGATCTGACATAACAAAGTAATGCATATAAACAATCCCTGTACTGATGGGTGGGACTAATTACAGGATTAACAACAGTATCATATTACACCTGACTATCTCCTAGCCTTAAATCTGTCACAGTAAAACAAGTGACCCTTATATTATATTATCACTTGAAATGTTAAAATTGATGCAAGATGGATTAATTTAGGTGAAATAGCAAGAATAACACTGCACATATATAGTAATGGTGCATGCATGAGACTAGATTTCTGTACATGATATACTGTAGACACTATAGCATGTGATGAAGTTGACACATGGTTAAATGTCAACCTATGAAAATAATGTTGACCGAGGACAAAGTCTGAGGTCGATACTGTTTTCTAAAGGTCAATATATAAAGCTATAAAGACAAAATACTGTTGTTGTTCAGCCAGACATGTACAGTCAACCCCATGACATAATATAGATATCCATTTTAAATGGGCATATAAAAACCACTTCTACACGGATAAAATTCACATTTCTGGAAAAATATGATACTTTACTTGTTTTTATCAGCATGAATATCAGCAAGATAAAGCCACTTCTCTTTTTCAGTAAAATGCTAGATGCCAAAATGATATTCTCCTACTGAAATTTGTATATATGCTTATCAGTTTTAAAGAACTTATGTTCAAATACAAGTCCTAAAAGTGATTTATACAACCTAGATAATTCTTTTGCCATATATCAAATAATAGTACAGACGTCACATGCAACATTATTGAGGTTATGTTTAAATATGTGAGTATCGTGCTGTTGAGACAAAATGTATAGCTTGAAACTCGAAGAAAAAAACCCATCTTATACCTCATTAATTATCCGTAAATATGCACAAATTGTATCAGTTGGCAAACTTAGCATGAGTCAGATGTGCATACGGAATTTGGTTGAAATATCTGCACAATATCTACAGCAATTATCACACGAAAACTAAAGAGTGAAGAGTGCCAAATGATGGGTGGAAAGACAGAGGAACACAAACATTGTTATCAAGTTTGAAGAAATTTGGCTAATATTTGCTAGAGTTATTAAGCGGAAACTGCAGATATCGATAATGATGTTTTTCATTAATCAAGGGGCCATAACTGCCAAATGGAGTCCGATTAAAGTGGTTGTCAGACTTGGCCGAGCCCTGAATGCGTTGAACCCTGTTACTAAGTTTGAAGACAATCAGATAATATTTGCAAGAGTTAATGAACAGCAACGGCAGATGACGTTTTTCGTTATTGAAGGGGCCATAACTCCGCCAAATAAAGTCTGCTGAAAGTGGTCATCGAACTTGGTTGAATCCTTAAGGCATTTAACCCTGGTACCAAGTTTGAAGAAAATCGGTAAATATTTGTTGCAGTTATCGCACGGAAACAAAGTGTGACAGACAGACAGACTGACAGACGGAAGGACGAACCCAAATTAATATCCCCGTTTCAGTTAAAGCGGGGGATAATTAAAGGGAAGGGAACCTGGGTAGTATAAAATTATAGGGAAGGGAACCTGGGTAGTATAAAATTATAGGGAAGGGAACCTGGGTAGTATACAATAATAGGGAAGGGAAACTGGGCAGTAAAATATTATAGGGAAGGGAACTTGGCAAGTATAAATTATAGGGAAGGGATCCTGGGTAGTATAAAATTATAGGGAAGGAACCTGGGTATGTATACCATGGGCCACCGAATAGTATAGTATACTAACCCTAGCAGCGATGCATATCTACATATTATCACATAACCAATACAATTATGTAACATATGCTATATTTACTGTGTTACATAAGTATTGTCATTTACATTTTCTGGACAAAATTAAAGCATTTTTCCAGCATATTACAAGCATTATTTTCCTGGTTTGTTTTAAAAATTAAAATTAATCACAACAGATTTATTAATTCAAAACATTAAAAATCTTTCATCAACAAAACTTGAAGCATTACTTCAACAAAAAAGAATTTAATTTAATTGTCTCCAGTTTATATGTTCCAACACTTTTTAATGATACACCTATTTTTGACTGCTTGTCAAGTACTGACCTCAGTTCTAGCACTTTGATTGGCTGTATATATAAACCATGGTATTGTTACACCTGTGTTGTTATACTATACAAACTTTATAATTAATCATCTCAACATAATAGTACCAGCATATTGACAAAAATGATGCCATGTTCCATGCATGTACCGAAGCAAGACCTCCCAAAGTCTGACAGTCTGTGTATGATGATACTGTTGGGTATAATGCTAGCAGTGAACTATATATATTTCTTGCATACTAGACCGAGATGTCAGCATTTCCGGCGGTGCTGGAAAATTCTATCCGACCCACAGGTCTAGATCAGACTGACGGGGGTATAGCGTGACCTTTCGGGGTCACGCTATTGTTGGTGGCGTCATTTTATGACGCTTTGGGGTCAGTCAGGGTCATTGACGTCACTAACAATTGCCATCCGGGCTTCATATGCAAATGAGAAATGTGCGGACAATTTACAAGTTTATTAGAAGAGCAGCTGTTTTTACGGGTTTTAGGTAATAAGCAAGAAATAGAATCCATCCCTGATATAAGGTAAGGATAGCGTTATTCAAACCCTTGGGATAAGATATTGAGCAAAAGACCCTCGGCAAAGCCTCGGGTTTCCTGCTCAATATTTTATCCCTTGGGTTTGAATAACCTTATCCATACCTCACATCAGGGATGGATTCTATTAATACATACCCGTACTTACTTTTTAAAGAGTATATTTAGCAATATAACGTAAGTAATCACACATGTTTAGTAGCTTTCGCTCCAGCTTTGTCAGTTAAATCATTAACAGGTGTACAAACCAATATCTAAATGAATGTATCCGGTCAATAGAATTCAAGTCAAGTTCAAGGCTGATATAAACAATAAATATTAAATAAGAAAATACACAGTTTTTCATTTATTAATGGCAAATCAAAGCAGTGGATAATACATTTTTTTCAAATTTTCAATGATGTTATGTGAACATGATCAAGTTAAAATGCGAAACATATCTGACCGTCGTTATTGGGTTAAAATCTTTCATATCTGGTCATTTGTCTGTATGTTGTTTCCCTTAGACGTCCATCGCTGAGATGTGTGTGGAAATTCATACGAGTGTCAGCACTATGGCTGAGCGGTTCTACGCCCAGTTGAAGCGACGCTACTACACCACGCCCACCAGCTACTTGGAGCTCATTAACCTCTACCTCAGCATGCTGGGCGAAAAAGCAAAGTAGGTTGTCCATCTCCATCGAGGAAAATACTGTAAATTGTGAAAGTTTGGCAGTTTAACTTCCACGTTTTCCACATTCACCCCAGAAATTTCATAATGAACTATTCCAACCTTTGATTGGAAGAGTTCAAATGCATCTTCAGGGGTGAATGAGTTAAAGACAGCAAATTTATCATGACAGCGAGTATGAGTACCCAGCAGATCGTTTGTAAAACCAAATATGAAATACGAATTAACGCGGGACGAATATTGATTTTTACCAGTGACAGGCAAAATATTTCGATGGAAGAAAGTTTTTCGGTTTACAGTAGCTTGTCAAACTCCAGTCTTTAAATCATACCAGATTATTAAAATACCAACAGACTTGTCCTAATCAGCAACCTTCGAAGGAACACTGGAAAATATGTCACAGAAAATAAGACATTTGGTCGCTAAAAAAAAAGGTTCCTTAAATGCCCAAAGACTATGTCAACACTAAAACATATCTAAATTGTTATAAAAAGACCATCATTTATTACACGTGTAAAAGTTTGACTGATGTTATTCTTTTACTGCATGAACTTAACAGAATAAATTTATACATCGAATGGGTTTGAGATTTCAATTACCAATGAAGCTGCACCTGTGTTCATTTTCAAGATGACAACTAATTATTGTTGTGTAGTGTGGCTTTCAGAATTGTTTTAACTAACACTTCGTGTTTGTTTTATCCAGGTCGCTGAGGACTGCTCGAGATCGTGTCCAAAACGGTCTACTCAAGCTCCTAGAGACGAATGATCTGGTTGACAACATGAAGAAGGAGCTGGTGGCGCTGGAGCCAGAGCTGAAGAAGAAGTCGCTCGACACAAACAACTTGATGGAGCGTCTTGTGGTAGACCAGGAGTCCGCAGACAAGGTAAATATGTCGTCATTTTAGCGTGAGCATCCAGAAATTGAATAGAACCTACAAAAAATAGCAAATCTCAGTTTGTTGCTTGTCTATTGCTGTCATGCCAGGCCTATAGGCCCTAAACTTCTAAAGAAAAAAAGAAAAAAAAAGAGGAACGAAATATTGTACATGTACTTGATAAATAAAGTTCCCTTACGTAAGACTTTTTTCTTCCAAGTTTTTTGTTCTAAAAAGATACTTTTGTTGATTATTGAAGTCAAGATCAACAAATTTACTAAAGTAAGAATTTATCAGATAATTTGATAAATTTTGGTTTTACAAGGTATTTGATTTATTTTGATTTTTTAAATTTGAAAACCTAGAAAGATATTTACCATGCAGAAATACTGCATTTATAAACATGCTCTATAAAACATAATTTATTTGTTAGAAAAAATCAAATTTAATTGTCTTAAATATAATGTATATGAAAAATGTAATTTTGTTATCGATAGAATTATATCATAAAGATCAATATTGATTCCTTTTTGGCCTATTGAGGCACAGGCTGAGAAGCATATGTGCTCCTTTTTGGCCTATAGAGGCACAGGCTGAGAAGCATATGTGCTCTGCCAATATTTCCGTGTCTTGTTTAGTGTAATTTTACTGTTCAATGTGAGTTACCTCCCTTGAAGTAAGAACACAATTTCTGATATATAAAAGTGAAGATTTATTGTCAATAATTGCCCAGTTCTGTTTGACCCACACAATTTAATTTTCTGGGTCTCAAGTTTGTCCAACCATGCATTCATATAATTCAATTCACAGTGTTACCAAGCATGCATGAAATAGGAATAAGTGTTGCCCCAAGCACCCATGAAAAAACAATTCACCTGACACGTACCCCCCATACACAATTATTTCTGGAACAGCCCTCAGTGCTTTTACAGCTTGATTTATGAATAATTCACATAATTTTCATTTTATGCTTCAGTAGATTATAAAAGAAGAGAATACTCCCTGTATGGTACTATAAAGAGAATACTCCCTGTATGGTACTATAAAGAGAATACTCCCTGTATGGTACTATATTGAATTGGTCAAATCTGTTGTTAGGTGCGTAAAGTTGTCATGGAAGATGAGGCCACAGCCAAGGCTAAAGCGGAGGAGACCCAGGCCATCGCAGACGACGCCCAGAGAGATTTGGACCAAGCCCTTCCCGCCCTAGAGGCTTCCGTAAAGGTCAGAGGTCACCTTTGTAATCATTATGTTTATAGATATTTCATCTTATGTATCGTATACCTTAGTACCCTCTTGTCTGGATTTCTTAAAGATAAGACCAGGATAAGATGTTGGCGAGGCTCCAGTTCACCAAAGTGTCCTTATGACATATTCCTGACTCAAGATTCTCAATAAGAAATATAAGCCCTTTTTATGTTTAGAAAATCTTTTTTCACCCCAGAAATTTCATAATGGACTATTCCAACCTTTGAATTGAAACAGTTCAAATGTGTTTTCAGGGGTGAATGACTGAATGTTCATGAAATTAAGGCCAATAAGTGTGACGTAGCAGTACTCAGGTGTAGTTTGAGGAAACACTTGAAGCAGAGAAATAAACTCAATAAGTTTTTATGTTTAATTTTGCTTTACTGTTGAAGCAGGGACATCTATACTTTATGAATGTTTAACCCTTTCACCACTGTAGACCATAATGGACTCATCCCAATAAATGCATGGTAGAGTCCACTAAAGTTATCTGGGGGTGAAAAGGTTAAACAATTACAACCTTCATTTCTAATTGGCAGGCCAGGTTAGTAGTTACATATATATAGGATTGACCTTCAATTTGACGTTATATACGGTAGTATGAACGCAGTTGGCAATAAACATTTTCTATGGTGCATGTAAGCTAATTTATCGGCAGTCAGAGTTTGATAAGCTGACGAAGGGAGAGATGTAAATATATGTCTATATTTGTACACATTAGTATAGCTGTAATTCCTGTGTCTATATTTGTACACATTAGTATACCTGTAATTCCTGTGTCTATATTTGTACACATTAGTATAGCTGTAATTCCTGTGTCTATATTTGTACACATTAGTATAGCTGTAATTCCTGTGTCTATATTTGTACACATTAGTATA